>UXSR01005424.1:0-80845 GCA_900604375.1 Mesocestoides corti | reverse complement strand
AGCTTCTAAAAACATCGGATGACGGTGTTTTTGTGCGATACATTAAAGGTGAATCTTCCAAATCATGCTTAGCTTAAGCAAGCTGTTGTTATTTCACATTGTGCGGTACCATTTATATCCGATAATATGCATCAACGCCGATCGTGCTCTGATGAAAGATTATATGAGGCAAATAGCTACAACTAAGAACATTTGGCTTGGTGGGCTTTATTAAGGACTTCCATTCAATTACAAAGGTAGATTTGACACAAGATAAGTTCTCACCTTTATCTTGAAGGGCAAAATTTCATATCCAACTAGCATCTGACCACATATCACATACTCTGTGCAGTTGGATCCCAAACACGTAAAAGCGTACCTTTAAAGCAAGGCATTAAAAAGACGGCGACGACTTACATGTTTTGAGCATTTGAACTTCCTAAAGTTAAACGAAATGGGGAAATAAAATGCAATTAGATGCGGATCGACTCGAGCTGCTTCATGTGAAAGCAACTGTGGTGCTGATGCATTTTCAAAAGCAAAACACAGCTTATTTCGGAAACCAAATTTGACCTCTCTCCTAAACCTGCTTGTAAACATTGAGGTTGCTTAAATTTACCCACGAAACCTCTCTCCTAAACATTGTCCTTTAAATACAATCGAAGGTAAAATTACTGGATGCTACAGACACATTTGCAGGTGCCTCTGACATTAGTGGGGGATCGCACAAAAAGAACATTATAATTACGAGAATACTAAGTCAGGTCTTTCTAGCCTAAAAGCTGCTAAGTGAGGCCACACCTCACCTCACACTTTCCCCACTACACTGAATCACTCAGTTTAGAAGTACTGCTAATGCCACTTGCAGTAAAGACCAAGTGTGATGTGGAAACAAACGTGGAACCTAAGGCATCAAATAATCAACTTACCTAAGAAGAGAATGGCAAGCACAAAGAACTGCCACATCTGCATGTTGATTTCTGGTTTGGTTTGGCGATGGCAGCGAGAACGCCTTTATATACTTGATTACATCGACTCCGGTGTAGGTATTTGCACACAGAGTTGGCGGTGTAGGAATGATTTGGTGAAGGCAAAATGTTAGAAAATGTAATTATAACTGCAGTCTCATGTGGAGGTCTCGATACCTTCGGCGATGTGGGTCAGATGTCAGGAAATGTGTCACCGTTAAACTGAATTACTGGCAGTGAACAATTACCGTGAGTTCGAACCTTCTTTATATTAGTTTTATTAAACGCAAAGTTATGCCACATTGTCTTTTTTGCAAATATCCTGAACATTGATTTACTTTGTTCAGACGCCATTGACATATTGATTTTTCGTTATCATGAGGTATTTACTCAATTTTTTTCTTAGAACATTTCATTTCGAACGCAAGCATATAGAGATTTACATCTGCAAATAGAAAAATAGCTAGCTTCTTGTAGAAAACGTCGCTGGCTAACGTAAGCCGTTGAAAAACGTCCACATTTTCATGACATGTCATTCTGTTAAACCAACTTCAACGCAGATTTAATTGCCAACTTACTCTCAACATATTGTTATTAGATCTTTACAAAATGTTCAAATATAGGCAGCTTTGGATTTCCATTTCCACGTCATGTAAGTTCGTCGCAGCGCATCATCAGCCCGCATGTGCCTACTTTCATTTTCAAGCATGTTTAAAGGTGTGGATTAAGCAAAGTCGACAGGCGCTCGAACGTATTCTGCTAACCTGAACGCTGCCTTGAGCCGTACTGCTCTCAATGACCCGACTTTACCCTTCAATCCCCATCGGGTTGTGGGGCAAGCAAATTACATTGTTTTGGTTTGGTTCCGGTATTAGCGACGGATTATCCTCACTGTGGAATGTACAAGGGGGAGCTAGTTTAGTCTGTTAAGGTCTCGTCAAGACCTCAACGAAAGTGGAGAGATATTCTTTTGTATTTGCTTGCATCGGCTTCCTAGCTAGTGTGTTTCTTCGCTTCTGCTTCAACATGGGAGTGGAGAGTGCCAGTCGTGATTTACTGTCATCAGTCGCCTTTTTGAGTGTAGCTCAAAAGACTTGCGGCCTGTTTCGCCATGTGGTGTTGAGGATCCGCTGCTGGCGACGGAATGGCGGCCCAGCCCTCGTCTTTGCTGCATCGAGCCACGTGTAGACTTCTTGAACTGTGTGTGCTTGAAGTATCCATTACGGGAAATCAAATCATTTCACAGCCGCGACCACGGTTCACTCATGACTGGGTTTTACGCTTGTCCATTTTCCAGATCATTTGTTTCTGATCAGAATAACAGCACATTCGATGGCACTGCATTTCACACGGTTTCCATCAAGGAAAAAAATGCTTCTAAACCACGGCAGTCAGCTTGTAGTGTTCTTGGTGCTGACACTGTGTCTTATGAAACGAATGCTTTTTGGTACAGGCGTTTTAGAAGCAGTGTTTTCGATCTAAGTGACTAGCTACGCACGAACAGCAGCCTCGAAACATCGAAGATGCGCAATTGCAAGCCCTCCCGGTTGAAGACTCAGCGCAAACGCAGCAAGACCCTGCATCTCATCTTGGGGTTACTCAAACAGCATTGCACCAGATGGGAACAATTCAACAACTCGAAAGTTAGGTCCCCCAACATGTGTCGATCGAAAACAACCTAGGTCAACGTATGAACACATGCCTTTCACTGCTTGCCTGCCGGTAAAAAACGGTGAATGAACTTCTACTGAAACATTGTTAGGGTGATAATTGGTATATTTTTGTTGTGGGAATGTTAAGCTCAAAAGGTGTCGTGGGTAGACCATGGACAACCCAGTACATCGACGCCGAAACAGGACATCAACTTGAAGAACATTCTACTGTGTATCTGGTGGGACATGAAAGGTGTAAATTATTGCGAACTCCTAGAAACTGGTCGGGCGCTGACTGCCCAACCCTAAAGCCGACAATTAAACATGATCAGAAAAGTCCATCTACTGAGCAAGGAAGTCATGATGCCGCATGACAACGCTCGACCCCACGTTGTTCTTGCAACTCAGAAGACCCTCTTGAACTTGGGATTGGAAGTTCTCCCACACACGTCATATTCATTAGACCTGGCCCCATTAGACCATTACTTGTTCCGGTCAATGTAGAAGCTCGCCTTAGTGGATGAACAGTTCAAAACGTCGATGACTTTAGTGTCTCGAAGCCTGCAAGTTCGTACGTTACCCTAGAGATGGCGCAAGGTCACAGAACACAATGGGCGATATTGCCAAGATTAGGTAAGTTGTTCCCTTTTTTGTATTAGAACACGTCGAGTCGCCAGTAATTATACCTTTCAAGTGTTTAGCGATTTTGCAATTCCATGCAGGTAGGAGGGGTCTACGAGTTGCTTTTATTTAGTGTTTTTTTCAGTTCTTGCTTCCGTAGTGACATTCAAACTCAAACCTGTTTCTTCAAATTACTGGCACATCGTGTTACCAAACAGCATAAATGGGTGATTTTGGCGGCTTTGGAATTGCAGGGGTTCTCAAAGAGACACATCAAAAGCCAACTGCTTTGCTATTCACTTTGGATTTTCGGGTATTAGTAATTTAGGCCGCATACGCCTTATAACCTATTACCAGTACATGTAATTTCCCAACACAGTAAATTTGATACATATGCCATGCCTGACTCGGCTTTGAGTGTCTCTAATCAAATTTCACCAGCAAGGTTTTTTTTCTCATGAACGAGTTTTTACATTGTACTGAAGGAACAGAAGTTGACTGGTAACAAATGAACTGCGAAAAATGAAGCAAACCTATATTAAAAATCCCATTCACGTTGAATTTAGGTCTAAGTCCAATCGAGGTACACTGAGTAATACCGATAACAGTCAGACTTACTGCCTTCTCTGCTCGGATCAGCGAATGAATATTACTAGTACACCTTCTGATTTTATTAGGGTAATAATTTTAATACCAAAAAGAAAGAGTTATAGAAAAATGGCCCGTGTTCAGACAAATACCAGTACACTGCCGAGCAGACGTGGACAACCTCATAGACGACCTTCTTCGATAAGGCATCATTACCCCGTCATCCTCCCCGTGGGCCGCACTAGTCATCCTCGTCAAGATGAAAGATGGCTCCCACCGACTCTGTACCGACTATCAGAAGCTCACCGCGGTAAAAATTCGCGACTCTTTTCGCTTCCCGTGTATGGACGATCGCCTCAACGCTCTGGCGAGGCAAATGTGTTTATTCACCCTCGACCTCACGAGCAGCAATTGGCAAATAGAGGTGGATCCAAAAGACCGAGAAAAGGTCGCGTTTACGCTATCCTTTGGCCTCTATTTGTTTTGCACCCCTCCCATGGGCTTAGCCAACACACCAGCCACCTGTTAGCGTGTCATGCAGAAAATTCTTCAAGGCTTCCTCCAGCAGAAATGTCTGGTCTATCTTGACGACGTTATAGTGTCTGGCTCAACTGAAAAGGCGACGCTGGACAACCTAACTGAAGTCCTTGAGAGATATCATCAAGCAGGTCTGACCGTCAACCCAAAAAAGTGTTGCTTCCTGCAGCAATCGATCAAGTTTCTCGGAAACGTGGTGTCGGAGTCTGGACTCTCTGCAGATCCTGACAAAATTACTCTGCTTCTACAAAAGCATATTCCATAAGGACTACACAAGCACCAAATCAGATCCATTTTGTTCTTATGGCAGAATCGAAACCTCCTACTACTCTATCCATTTTATAAAAGATTTGTGTAAGTAAACAAACTGTCGCATTACATATAAAAAAAAATTGTGTGTAGGAGATTCAGTTTATATTCTTCAGCTAAGTAAAGTGCGGTTATACCGATGATCCACCACTTTGTCATCTAGTTGTTTTACTCTGCCCAGAGGTGATAGTTTTTTTGTACCTAAGTTCCTCTGTTTCCATATCATCCAAAAAACAGCATTTCAAACAACTGGTTCTGATCAATCAGGAACTGACCTTTCAAGTTAGATGCATGGTCTAATTAGATTTGTGTATTATGGCCTCAGTACCTGCCACTGCATCCTTAACTGACAGATCGCACGCATTGGTATAATTGAAAAAAGCCACCCATCTAGGAGTACATGGCAATTTGCTTCACTGGGTGAAATCTATGCTGTGCCAAAAAACCTTAAGTAGGGATATAGTTCCGAAAGGTCACTAACCGTTAATACACATAACATTTATGTAGAATATTGATACTGCTATTATTGCTTATTAAACACGTTATTATGGTTTATTTTAGTTGTGACAGGCCTTTGTCGTAATCTATTTTCAAAATTTGCTATGTTGATGGCAAACTTTTTCACCAATGATGATGCGTGTTCGCGTAAGTACAAAGCCAAAACTCGTGCATACTTCAATTCTAGCTCGAATAGGTTTTGTCGAGATGCGACGGAAGCGTGTGTCGTATCTTGCTGTTTCCGTGTGTTAGAGACTGCTTGAATGATCCCGATAGGGTAAGCCTCTTGAACTCACTCCATGAAAAAACCAACTTCGCATCGGTTAATTCACATTGGTGATAGTGGGAGGTCGCTTCTAAATATCTAGCAGCCCATCTTCCATAACTGTGCGTGGTGTTCAACTTTAAAAATTTGAACTGGGCTGTAGAATTTTTGGCGTTTTGTGTAAAAACTGCGACTGGACTCTTACGTGAAACAGGCCGCAGTGTTTTCGTTGTAAAATGAAAGCTAGGACTTCTCTAGTACCCTGTTTTGTACTTATTCACTGCTAAAAGGGAAGTCAACTAGACTTAAATAATGCTGAGTTAAAAACACAGTTTCTAAATATGTCATATGATTGTTTTTTAAACTGTTCTATAGCGCCTATAAACAGTAAACTTAGCGTCTTATGTTCGCCTTGAGTTGACCTTGTGAAAATCCATCGACCACTACTGTCGCCGATGTCAGGAGTGGACTCTGTGAAGCGTAAAGCCAATTCTCTTCTCCCTATGGACGAACACAATACAAAATATCGGGACAGACAAGTTGCCGATCATTAAGGCCTTGAGAACAATCCCACAATTGAAGCAGTTAGGCCAGCGTTCCAATTTGGCGCCAGATTTGCTTATAAAGAATCCGTTGTCTTCGATAAAAAAACCTGACCTGTCCTACAACATCAGACACCCACCAATTCGTAGTCATCCAAACCTGATGAATCTTCAGGATTACGGGCTACCTGAAGTTGAGCTTAATAGATGCAACTGAAGTGGCAAAACTCGAGCATTTGAAAAAGCCCATCAGTAATTCTGATTCATCTTCAATCAGCATAAAGACAATATCGAGATGGAAGGGAAAATTTTATTAAACAGAATTCAAGAAATAAATACAAGTCTGAAACAAATTGAGCTTATTTCCAGATAGAGTAGTCTGAAATTAGCTCATTTCTGATGGCTGTTCATCCGTGGTAAAAGCATCCACGTCGCATAAAAAACTGGAAGACCATTTCATCGGCAAACGACTGTCGCTTTCAATATATGCCTGATCTCCTGTGAAATCAAAAAAAAAACCAGCTTTATTGTTATTTCAAGGAAGACAAAAGTAAAAATACACAAAACATTTAGCCTTTGAATATTCCGAAACCTGTCAAAATGAATGTGGATTCCAGGCATTTAAACCGGTGTTTAACTCACGTAACGTCCGGAATAGTGACCCATTTTTAAGACAGCCTGACGGCAGTGGTTATTGACGATTCATTGATTATGTAGGCAAAAAACCACTTTGGGTGAGCTTGGAAGAGATTTATTAACTGTTTTATTAGCTCTTTTACAAAATCCCCTAGTTTACACATTTCAATAGTGCAAAATGGAGAATAGCAAAATGTGTCATTACGCCATGTCTTGCGTAAATCGGAATCAATACGATGTGATATCCTTCGCTCATTATCAAGCAAGGATATTCTGATAAATATTCACCAGCGAAGTGCACAAAAAGAATTGAAGATCAATTCACTTTTACTGCTTGTAAGCCACATTCTGATATGCGTAAAGAAATTGTTGTGGTATTCCACACTACTTAATTACAGCAGTAGCACAGGCTTCAACTCACCCGCAACAGGGGCCCCGCTTCTTAGGCGAGAGGTATTTGCGCCAACTGCTCCAATCGTCGATGTTAACCGTTAAACCGATGCAGCCTGATTGCCTGGGCGCAGCATTGATGTAATGATGTGCAAAGGTGCGATTAGACTGGAACTTCCTCGAGTCGCAGGTCGCTGGCAGCCGGTAGGGGTAGAGTGCGAAACGCATCACTCGCGGGAACATCGCCTCCATCATCTCGATGGCCCGACAGATGTTGGTGAACGCGGGACCAATAATGGTCAAGCGGCGCCGCGGCAGACCCTTGATGACGGAGCTGCTGCCGGCCAACTTGCCGAGGTGGACTCGACACTTGGTCTGCACCTCGATGGCCCTCAGGCGACGGTCGCGCATCGCACTGCGCATCGCCAGCGTGGCCCTCATGCGGGCGCGCTCCTCGTCGCTGATGTCAGCAGAGTTGAGCATGTTTAGGCATTTTTGAAGGAAAAACGGGTGCAGTTCTTCATCCACCTACCAAAAAGCCGGGTTCCTTTTTTAACTCAAAGTGTCCACAGATTCAAAGTCTCAAAAACCCACGAAGACTAATGCAGAACTGGCTAGAGTGATTCTCCAATAAAATCAATTTACCCGCTCCTCATTATAGGGAACTTGGCTTGTTTGCTTGTGCATAAGAGGAGGCGTTTTAAGTCGACAGGAAATATCACCAACCATGCGAATTTTGGTCATCTTTACACATTTGTCTAAGTGCTTCTAAAGTGGATACAGACGCATTGTTTCAGATGTCATTCAAGCCATTTCTGTCTCATGATCCTGAAATTATTCATTTTATGTTATTAAGGCTAAATTCGGTTGTAAGCGGTCTTTGCGAAACTGTTTCGCCTTTACCGATGCTGCTGTCAACTAATTCAATTCCTTGCACAATAAGTCCTTTTATGCGAACGGAGGTCACAAAAATAGACTTATCTACAAACTATGTTACTCTTTTCTTTTGTATGGCAAATAAACAATCAGGAAAACGAACTCACTTCGTTCGATCGCACATAAATGAAGATACAATAATGGCACTGATCTTGTTTACAAAATGCTATTGTTTCCGGGCTAGCATTGCTGATGTCGCGATCAGCTGAAGGATCGGGAGAAAAACAGCAGGGTAGGATCTCCTTTTTGGCAAGAAGCCGTTTCCTGCTGGACCAAGTATTCATGGACTGGAATTTACGGCATAATTCGGTCAGGGAATCATTTCGGCACTTTACACAGTGGTTAGCGTCATTTTGCGATTTCGAGCCTGATTCCGCCATCGCCTCCTCCCTAGCCTCCTACCTTCTCTTCGACACTTGACGCACTGATAAAAAGTCGATAACTTCAAATTGGGCATGCCACATGACTACGCAGAAGGTGGCTTGTAGACGCGGGACAACGTCACTGAACAGTTTAACACAGATCTTGTTTTTTTTGGATAAATTAAACTACTAGTACCTGAAACAGAGAGGTTCTGGCTCTTCATGGATTTCCGTCGTTTTCTTTCATACTAACCTAATCCTCTGTTTGGATTCCGCGATCCTGAAAAGTTTGGCTCCTCTGTCTGACAGTTCCACGACTTTGGAAGAGACTGCCTTTTCGTGTGCTATTGCGGACCTGTCTAATGCGGGCACGAGCTGCTAGACCTAGCCGGCGAATGACACGCACTCCAACCAATCCTGAGAGAATGGAACCACCCATTAAAGCAAGGCTGGTTAGGGGGCGCAAGGATGTAGTCGTGACACTAGGGGCCGAAATTAGACGGGCCACACCGTTCTGAAATGCGGCCAATCTGCTCTGACTTCTTTCTTTCGCACGGGCACTTTCGAGGTCGGAGCCTTCTTCGATGTCCAGCGAGTTTTGCTCTTTGAGGGCTTGTAGACGGCGTCGAAGCTCATCGAGATCAACTTGGTGAGTTTGTGCAGCTGGTTGGGTGTCTTCCAAAGGCGACATTTTCATTATTGAGACCGTCTGGACTAAGTGCACTCTGTCTGAGTCACTGTTGGCATTGTTTGTGCCCCCAAAACTAAAAACAATACTGTGTCGTTGAAGTTAACGAAGGAGTTACTCGTTTGTGAGGGAAAAATCAATACTTTCTTTCAAATCCATGCTCACTAGCACAAATCATTTGAATTTAGAAGGATACTTTTGCCGGGTTTTGTGCTTGCTGCATGTTCCACAACCAACCCTAATTTGTTGACACAAACCACATTAACATAACGGAATCTTCCCCCTCGGCTCGAGCTTGATTTTACCAACGTACTGCCATACTTAAGTCAAGGTCCCTGTTAATGTATCTCTTAAAAAAGGCAACCAAAGCAGTCTGCTGACCTTAATTAGATACCCTCTGTATGGACGAATTCACAAAAATTTCGTGAATTCCCGCATTTGAATGATGGCGGTGGTTACCATCAAGGACGTCGTAAATCGCCACCTATTAGCGTTCTCTGATAAATTTGCCCTCCCATTTGAAGTCTTACCCGTAAAACAATACTCCCCATTCAGCCCCCTTCCTTTGCCCTCACAATCCTTCGGAGTACGCTGCCTCGGAAACCCAGTACCCGATCACCAAATTTCCCATCGTCCTAGTGGGGATGCGAGTCAGAGCTTGTCTGCCATCGCTGTGGGGATTGAAGACGGTGTCGCCAGGCACACAAGACTCATATAGCTCCATTTTTTTAAGAAAAAGGAACAAGATGTTTGCAGAACCGAGCATCCAAAAGCAAAACGCCAATCTCATTGTGGGTTCGGACAAAAGGGCCGAAATCATCCCGGTCACTGCGCCAGCATAGCTTGCATCACGCCTTTGCGGAATACAGCACCGCCACCCAGTCGAAACCCCAAAAAGCATCTGTCAAAGAGTGTTTTAGGGTTTATATTGCTAAACGTATAAATTGTTTAACCAACAAAGGCATAATTGAGTTAGGGAAAAATCAGCCACCTCGTTCAGAACTTAGTTGACAGAGAAAAAGACCAACAGCGACGAATGCGATGCCAAAAAAACCTAAAGGAGAGAAGAAATCGGTGAACACCGCGATCGTTTAACTACTAGCTCAAGTGGTCATCAAAGTGTCTCGACAATATTTCCGCCTGGCAAGTATATAAACTAGCGGTGGTACCCCAGCGATCTAACTTTACAACCTATCTTCCAAAATGGCCCACTTCAACACGAAGTGAAAACACTCACACTAGGTAAACGAAACTCTACGACGGCCGAACAGGAACTTCGGATAATTCACTTACACGTCAAGTCTGCGCAATTCGCCATGAATGCATTAACCCCCATTAAGCACAGGATAAGTGGCCAAATATCCCTGTCGACTTCTGAAAACCAGTCGAAAAATGCGCCTGATTTGCAACCATAGAAAACAATGAAAAAGGTGCTTGGATAAATTTAATCTGACTCACCTCGCAAACCGAGCTTTTCGTTGAAGAGAAGGTGTGCAGTCAGCGCGGCGGCTACGAGAGCGACGGAATTGCTTAACGGAACGTGTTTTGTCAAACCTGAAGGTAGTCAAGAACTGGGACTTACTTGCATCCTTTAAATTAATGAAAAATAGTAGAGAACCAGTCTGGTTTAGAATGAAATATAAGGGCGTCTAAGATGCATCAGTCGGTGTTCAAGCGCTTACTAATCCGGGGCTTGCATACTTCATGAGCACATTTGTTATACCCCAGATGAGACCAACCAAGACACTAGTGGCCAACATCTACAACATAAGATAATATGTCCTAAGATGCATCCTGTCAGGTACATAATTGGCTAGGGAAAGTAGTCTGTAGCATAACTATCCCATTAACACAAGTTATGGTTTAAGCAGGCTCTGTAGAGCTACTCGAAACTGCTGACCGCCAGCCTGGTTACTAAATGTTGCTGCAACTTCCCATTTAAGACAAAAAAGAAGGTGAAGAATTGTACGAAACAAGCGAGGGTATAAAGGCGTTAAAAGATGTGACCAGTAAAAATGAATACAAATCTGGTGAGGTGAATTTCAAAGAAACGGTTTTAATTAGTTCAGGTATGGCTGCAAAGATTTCAGGGGCGGACACTGGTAAAAAGACCATAGTAAGCGCAAACTGGCTTGACTTTAACAGGCAAATTTGCAGATAAAACGATTGGCACAAAAGCCAATTTGTGTTGCGTGAGTCGAGAAAACAGACAAGGACGGGGTACCCCGCCTTTGGACGAAAACACTATTAGAGCAGAGGGAAAGGAGTAGGATCAGATCTGAAAAGGTAAATTAATGAGCTAATCGCACCCCAACACGTAGCGCTTCCTTCCGCAAACCCCCATGCTGCCCCACTTGTTTTATATGGCCCTCCTGTGCCGATACAAAAACTGAGGTTGCCACCTGGTAATTAAGTGCGTCGAAATTCCCACATTTTGAATGCCCAGGTCCCACAATCCTATTTTGTTAAGCTATTACAACTAAACGAACAGTCTGAGGGCTGTTGCAGATACCAGCGAGTGAGGAGAACTAACAGTACAATTGAAGGACCTGTCCACTAGAATGCATCACAGGAAATGCAAGCAACAGCACACTTGTTTACTCCCCGCCTCAAGAGCAGGGTAGAGGTCGTAGAATACAAAAATTAAGCTGTACCTTCGTAGTTCCGCCTGATCACTACGTACAATTTTAAAGACACGGCTATAACCAAGGTGAAGGTCATCACACACGGTAGGGCATCGTCACAAATTTAAAACTTTAAATACTGCAAATGACATTAGCATGATTAGGAACGACAACTCCGCTTTAAACACTCCTGAAATATAGAACATTAATTATAAACAGTTGTGGTTATATGTAGCATTATCCTATTATAAATGGTGCTGAACATTACATTCAGCAAAGGTCCTGATTTTTTAACTACCAGCTAACAATATTCCAGTTATGAAACTTCCACAGCACCTTTAAGTACATAAGAGATACCGCCAAAAGGCTCTAAACTCGTAGATTACTATTTGACTCTAGCAAAGAAACTAGACCTCATAAGCAATTAACCATTGTAGTGCAGTGTGGTGTAGTGTGGTATGACTGTGGCGTCGGATCAGGGCGCAGACATGTTGGACCACCTGGCCGCAGCCAATTCTGTGTCTCTCTGCGTTTTAATGTCATGCGAGGAAGTTAGGCAGCCAATCAGAGAATGAATCGACTGAGGTGGAGTATATAAGGAGCGCATGGCCAGCGTGGGGACTCGGATGGGAAGCTCCTGACGTGTGGCTCTGGCCTATGATTGGTCAATAAAGCCTGTTCTGTTGTACAAGTCTCTTTCTTATTGGGGCTCGGGTATTCTACATTGGCGACGTATATGGGCACAGACATTGGTCCGCGCTGGTCACAGTCAATGCTCTATCTCTGCGTTCCAATGGCATGCGAACATCCAACCAGAGACAGACACGTTTATAAATCAGGATATAACGCGCAGCGCAAGGAGTTTGGTGGACTCGGATGGCCGGCGCCTGGCGTGTGGTTCTGGTTTGTAATTAGTTCATAAAGCCTGTTCTGTTGTGCCAGTCTTCTTTATACGTGGGCTCGAGCATTCTTCAGGGGTACCTTCCGGGGAACCTCACAGCGGCGCAGCCATTTTGTACCCAGGCGATCACTGCAAATTCGCATGCGTCTGGGCGTTTGAATAGCTTGCGAGGATTATTGGCATCCAATTAGAAATAATGATTAATGAAGACTCGAAATTGGGCAGCACAGTGGGTGTGGAGGAAAGATTAAAGTCGTCAACCGCATGATTCTAGTTTGTGGTACACCATGGGAATATTATTTGTTCTGCTTATTTACCTTGGGTCATGGTTCTGTTATTCAACTCAAGCGTTTCGGTCTACGCCGTGAGCTCAGAAAATTATCTGCCTATTTGTTTGAATGCCCATTAAAATGAATAGAATTCCAACGGAAGTCATTGGTAGTTGAAATTAACCTAACTAATTTGACGTGAGCCTACTATGGAGGGTAAGGATGACTGGTGTCTAGCTTATGGTGCCGGAATCATTGCTAGAGTTCATCATGTCGGGGTTACCAAATTTTGCAGGGGCTAATTCAGCACTACCTTGCATCCCTCTAGTTAGCAGCTCGTACCAGCCCAAGAAGAGTGAAACAAGATGCGACAGAGGACACGACCGTTAATTAGTATTTCACCAGCCAAGTGTGTGTCTTAGTGTGTAGATGAGTGAGCGGATGACATGCGTGTGATAACAGTGATCAATGAAAAGAGCTGAGTCATTGCCACCGTCAGGTCGGTAAACAGTATGCACTCCGCTGCAGAAATGCCACTTATGCTAGCCTTATTTTGTATCGTTGGCATAGCAATTGTATACTTTTAATATTCTAAGCAACTTAGTTCCTCTTTTGACAATCATCTAAATACAGAAATATCGAAAATTGTGTAGAATACCAGAGCCCTAATAGGAAGAAGACTGGTGCAACAGAACAGGCTTTATTGACCAGCCACATACCAGAACCACACGTTACGCCCACCCATCCGAGTCCATTAAGCTGGCTGCGCTGCATATTGTATATCGTGATTCTCATTCGTGTCTTCTTCTGGTTGGCTGCATATCTTCCTTGCATACCATTGGAACGCAGAGACAGAGCATGGACCAATATGTCTGCGCTCATGGGTCGCCACAAGTGTTGCAATAATAGCAGCGCTGAAAATGAATTCTCCAATGGCTTTTAGCAAGTCGATTTTGCGTCCCCTGCGTTTCTGGGGCACAACATGGCGGCGCACTCAGCAACTTCGCTTGAAGATGATTGGAAGCTACCCCGTGTTCTCTAAAGATGAAGCTGTAGTCGATGACTTTTTCGGCACAAAGGTTGGTTCATTTCATGTACCTAGATCTGAGCACTCCTTAAATGTATTCAATAACATGCATCCGTCATATGGGATTCAATTACTGTTATTTCTCCTTTCCGTTTATTCACGTAAGCAGTTTTACCTTAACACGCCACGGCAATTTCAGCTGTCTTATACATCTGTTAAGTTTACTCTGCTATTTAGGTTTCCAAGACATCAAATCTTCTGCAATAACTGTTTTTGACTTCCTTTCGTGACGGTTCTGGCTACGTGCAAAATAGACGTACCTGTCTGCGGTCTAAAAAGCGTAGAAATAATGGGGTCCTTGAAATTTCGAGAGTACACGTGTTTTGTGCTTCGATGTTCTATATAAACACTTTAAAATTGGTGTCCTTGATATTGTGTCGTAAATATAAGATGAACAAAGGTAATCCGCCGTGGAACATATAATCAAACCGTAGGAAGATTCATAAAAACAAAATATGAATAACAATTAATAGTGCATCAATATTTTCAACTTGAATATTTCAACAGCTACAAAATGCACTGTCAAGGCAATTCTGACTCGTTCACTTCATTGCTGTTGGAAATAGACTTTTTGAGAGGATATTAGCAACTCCAAAAGACAGACTTGTAGACCCACACAAAATTTTACTGACATTAGCTACATTGGAAATACTCATTTTGTTAATAACATTTTCGGATTCCGTTATCCAAGTGTCCTTGAAGAATTTCAGGTCACCAAATATTTCGCTAACATAATGTCGAGTTTGTCGCAGATCGTTACTTTACCTTGTGTTATGGTTATTTTTATGCTATGAAGGGTATTTTTGTCTTTTTGCTAAAATAACAGGTTTATAGAAAGTTTGAAAGTGGATTTGCGTGCACAATATTTACTCATTTTCAGGTGGCTGACCCATACCGCTGGCTGGAAAATCCCGATTCAGATCAGACCAAAGCCTTCATTGATGCGGAAAATGCCATTACAATGCCTTACCTTAACTGTTGTCCTTACAGAGAACAGATGAAAACTAAGTAAGCTTCTGTTGTGTTCATTACTAATACCGCAATAGGATCTCTGAACTGTGGGACTATGAAAAATACCAGTGTCCTTTCAAGCGAGGCTCGCGATATTTCTACTTCTACAACAGTGGATTGCAAAACCAATCGTATGTCCCCTTGCTTGTTTTGTTGACATAATCTCATCTCCTTAGTGTGCTCTACGTGATGGAGAGTTTGAAAGGACCAGCCCGGGTATTCTTCGACCCAAACGCTCTCTCTTCTGATGGTCTAGTTTCCTTGAACACCTATGGGTTCTCAAAAGATGGTGAATATTTTGCGTATGGTTTGAGCAAGGCTGGCTCAGATTGGGTCACGATTCGGGTAAGCGTCAAGCACTAATACATTAATACTGTGCATTTTTTGCTAAAACATGTTTCAACTCTAGTTCTAACTCCTTTGTTTGCTGTCACTCGTCTGTTTGTGGCCAGGGTGGCTTGTGGTCCCTTATCGTAAATATGAAGTCAAGCTGTTACCGCGCTTGGAAATAAATGCGCACCGCTAATTCCTTTTACAGGTTCGCAAAGTGGCAACGGGAGAGGATCTGGAAGACAAATTGGACCATGTTAAATTTACTGGGATTAACTGGACTCATGACAACAAGGGATTCTTTTACGGTGTAAGTGTTTTATTACTGTTTTCGTGCCTCAGTCTCTTTATCAAACTCTTAGAATGAAATAAGGTCACCGAAATGCTCTCAAGACATCCACCTGTGCTTATCAAACTAATTGTGCAATCGGTGAACTGCAGTTGATAAACAAACTGAAATTCACACTATTTTTTGTTGTACCGACTTTGGGGTTTGCAAGTTAATTCAGAAGTTGCGATTTAGTCGAAAACTGCAAATGTATTTTGTGGATTCCAATTTTGCTTGTGACCAGCAATTAAAATTTGGTTTCAACGTAATGTTTAAGAAGCTTGTCGATGTAAAACTAAATTTTTCTAAACGAATCATCAAATCTATTAACTCGAGGCATTTGATTCCTATTATGATTTTGTTGGTGTATTTGGTTGCTTTGTCGCCTTTCAGGAAGCAGTTGTTCCGGGGAGTATAATTACGTTGTAGAAGCTCCTTTCACTTTGCACAATGGTGAATGGAAATGCCGAAAGCCAGAGTTAATTTCAGTGTTGATTTAAGGTGTTCAGGTTTGTCGAAAAGGCATGGCGACTAATCTTCAATTTCTAGTCCTCTTGAACTGGTCCATCACTCGGTTCTGTGACTCGTCAAACAACCCCACTTTTACGTTTAATTCTCTTTGTAAGAGCACTGCATAGCAGAACGCACGATTTTGGTCAAATTAAAAAGCACCACCGTTTAAACCCGCCACTTTTAGTGCTACCCTGACGCAGCCCCCAATGCCGACGGGAAGGAAACTGACTCGAACGAAAACCAGAAGCTCATGTATCACCGTCTCGGTCAGCCTCAGTCAGAAGACGTCCTCTGTGTAGAATGGCCAGATAATCCCAAATTCATGAGGTAAGCCGGCCCATTTCTCACATCCCATGGCTTTGACTTGTCACTAATCTAAAGCCAACTTATTAAGTGGCTTATTTGACGCAAAGTTTAGCTAAGTTAGCATTATTGTTGAGCTCAGTTTGATGGTAAAACCTGTCGTATGTTCAAACGTCTTGAAAAATAGCTAACAACTAAGGGGGATGACTCCAATGAACCGCGGTGTCACGACATTTTCTGAAGCCATTTAATCTACTTTAACCAGCTCCGCCGAAGTCTCGGATTGCGGTCGCTATGTCTTTGTTTCGGTACATGACGGCTGCGAACGCAACAATTTGTTCTACTTTACCGATCTGGAGAAGATTGGATACAAAATCACAGGTTAGACGATGGAACTACATTTCTAATTTATTGTACCTCAGTGACTGTCTCTTGATGCTTTTTTTTCCACTCCTTAGGCAAACTCGAAATGACGCCTATATTGGATAAGTTTGAAGCGGTCTTCGATTACGTAACTAACGAGGGTCGCAAGGTTGTGATCCAAACCGATCTCAATGCGCCAATGTTCAAACTCATAACAGTCGACTTGGATAACCCGTCACGCGTAAGTCGGCTGCAATGATGCCTCTCTTATATGTACTTATCTTCTGCTCCATCACGACCATAATATGCCGACAGTGAAGTTCTTTTCATGCCAGTGCTACTATCGTTTTGTCCACTTCAGTGTAGGGAAACTACTATATAAAATCAGTTTGAACCAAAATGCCCTCTTTTCCCATTGGTTAATGTGAGTAGGTTGTGGGTTGCTTAAAACAAGACTTTTTTTGAAGGCTTAATTAATGGGGCGAAAACTTTCTTTTCTCGTTATTGCAGGTTCTCTTTGTTAGCTGCTTTTTTCGTCTAGCAGTCTGCATATGATTTTAACCGAATCTAATTATTTGGGCAACAGCAAAGCAAAGGTAAACTTAGCCAAAGGCTTATTTGTGCTACCTGATGTATTGAGCTTCTTTCACTCATCTATATTTTTGCCATTGACTAGCGCCTTTCGTCCCAAAATGTATTCAGAAGCATCCAGCACCCATAAATTCTCAGCCCGACTTAGCTTGCTTGATGCCAAGTCAAATCGCAAAGTGTTGAATTTTAATTCTGCTTATAGGAAAACTGGACCGATCTCATACCTCATGACGAGTCCTGTCTTTTGGATTGGGCTGCTTGCGTCAATAATAAGGATCTCGTTGTCTGCTTCATGAAGGATGTTTGCGTGAGTTTAATACGCAGGCTTTCGTCGCTCCATGCTGCATGATCCGCTGTCTTGTAAACAATGCGTGCGCGTAACTGACGGTATCCATAATCCGCCCTCCCCCTCTGTTGTAGAAAGAGCTAGAGTGTTGCCAGTAAGTGGAATTGGCTATGTACCGATAGGGAAGCTGGTTTTTTTTCCTGAGTGTTCGTGATACCCGACAAGTGTTTGCATCCTGAGGGGAGCGGCCAACTTCCACGCGCGTCGCCCTGTTTTCGTGCATGTCCCCCCTCACAACCCCAGTGGATTTTGCCTTATTAAGACAACTCGCTCTACGCACTACATACTGACGTCTTACCACCGTTGAATGGTGACTGAGGAGCCTTCCTCTCTTAGTGCCTACTCCTTTGTTTCCCCTTCACTTAAAACCATGTTACAGCATGCTCTCAATTTTTTTAGACGTCAACTCTCGTTTAGCAGTATGCGTCTACTGTGCTTCCTCCACCCCCTTAGTACATTGACATCCTTAAAAGTGCATATTTGTAAGATGCAACTTTCCTGCTTTGTCGAGATTGACCTGACTTATCTGGGCTGCCATGTATTGCTTTTTTCCTTCTACAGAATCGTCTGTCAGTCTACGCCTTGGAAACCGGGGCTAAAGTAAAGGACATTCCCATCGACATTGGTTCTGTGTCATCATTTTCCGGACGAAAGGAGGACACCATGGTAAGCTGATGCCCATCAATGTGTGCTTCCAGTTTCCGGACTTTTGGTTTGCATAGTGTGTCGATGAAATCAAGAAAAGGGAATAAAGGCTAGTGGCTCGTCGTTCATTAGAAAGCATCGTTCAAGCACTCCAATCCTCGTGATGTCTGTGTTGATGTCTGAAAAGAGTACCCACTTTGAGGCTGCAAGACATGGTCGCACACGCCACACACCTGACTCCAGTGACTTCGTGCGACTAAGCCTCGAACAAACTTCTTTTGTAGATGTTCTTCCAATTCACCTCGTTTCTTGTGCCTGGCGTGAGTTACTCCTATGATCTGACCGATGTGCATGCGAAACCAGAGGTACGTTGCGCACAATTATCTCCAAATAACTAAACCAGTACTTTTTGCCAGTTTGCGAAACAACTTTATCATGGTTTCTCTCCCACTAGTTGGAAAGTGCTTTTGAGTTTTCAGACCGTACTCTAACTGACGTAGTTCTCCCCATTAATCTTTTGAATACAAGTATTATGTAGCCACTAAAAGCCTTCTGCAGGTCTCCTAATTGTGTACTATTAGTGGGTTTGAACTCTTGACAAGGCTATCAGTTGCAGTATTAGTCGGTGAATCACAAAAATCCCCCAAACATTCTCACCAATTTTTGTAAAAGTGGAAGTCATTAGTTAAAATCGAACTTATTTTGCTGTTTAAACGTTCATCGTAATTTACAAATGACTGACGCTTAAAAATACTAGACATGGAACGATTAGGTGATGCAATCAAATCTAAATACCATCTGCCGTATGTTCATCTCGAAAAGAACTTAGGGACAGCGTTGTTCCATGTTTGTGAATAAAATTCCGCTATAAACGGTTGAGAAATTGTGTTTTTTTTACATTAATCACCTTGTCTACGTTGTTAAGGCTTGGTTTACTACACTTCACACTCGCCTACTCCCAACACTGCACTAACTAATTGACGTTCCTGAAGTCATCTTGTTCCTCTGAAGTTGCCGTTTAGTCTGGACTCAAATTTTAATTCACACGTTTTCGCTTCAGTTTTAAACTGCTCACGAACTGATTGTTTGTTTCTCTGCAACGTTCTTTTCCTCGCTGTTTCTAGGTTGTCTTTGAGACCGAGGTGAAGGGTCTGGATCTTTCCAACTTCGAGGCTCGTCAGGTTTTCTACCAGAGCAAAGACGGCACGAGGGTGCCCATGTTCATCATGCATCGAAAGGCAAGCTACCGTGATTTTTCTCTTTTCAAATTACCCAAGCCACCATGTTTGTGCCCTCGTATGGGTTTCACCTAATTAACTAGATCGCTTAGCCAATCGCGTTGATGCGTGCACACCAAAATGTTCATCGAGTTACGTAAACACACAAAAGTAGCTTTCCCGTGGGATTCACCAGTGCGTGTGACACTCCGCACTCGATGCTTCGTTCGCACCAGCTGAATCCATACCAAGCCAGTCCAGTGTTCCAATTCTAGAAACGGGTGTCTCTCCACGCATCTGTTTCGTCGCTCACACCCGGGACCGTGGTCTCCATGTGATTTATGCGAAACGCTATTGCCATTGTGTAGGATGACTTTGAATGATTTTAAACTAACCTGATTTTTATGCTCTCTTCAATACTTGGTTGATGAGTCTACTGTTGTGAATCGTGTTTATTCAACCCCTTAATCCGATCCCTTCGTCTCCGACACAGGGTTTCTCTTTTTCGCAGCATGGGGCCAGCCGCGCGGACCCTCAACTCCCCCTCATTAGCACTAACATTTATTCTGAATTATCCTCACACCTAGGTCTCGATGCTAGCGCATATATGACTCACACCCGAGCTATAAATACACACGCACAAACCCCACACACGACACCAACGGGGTTGAGCTCTGAAGTAAACGGTTGTGTCCACGCCCTCTCCGATCTTTTTCTTCATCGAGGGCATCAGGCAAGCGTAATCGGGCCAGGGTTAACCCCGTGGCCCCGGCGTAGTTCAAGACCACACGCTGGGGCCCACAACACTACTAATTGCGCCTGAATTTCACATTAAACTGGCCTTTGTCTTTCACTTGTACAGCTTGTTATATCTTCCAAACAAAGAAACCACGAGCCGGTTTGCTGATTTTTGAAAACCTGGCATATTTCGAACTCTGTATGAAAGAGTAAAAAGGCCGTCGTGGTTGGGGTTTGTTCACACAACACCGAGGCGTGTAGAGTTGAGTTGAGTGACCGCAGCCTCACCCCTGTGTGCTGCGACTTGTAGGGTTTCGTACAGGACGGATCCGCACCATGCCTTCTCTACGGATACGGCGGTTTCGCCATCTCGCTGAAGCCCTTCTACAGCCTCTCCAATTCAATGTTTCTGCAGAACTTCAATGGGGTAGCTGCTGTCGCCAACATCAGAGGTGGAGGGTGCGTTTAAGTTGGCCTTTTCATCCATAACACCACTCGGGCTGCAAGCTAAGTTGAACCCTTCTCGGCCCTGTAGCCTCCCACGACTCCCTCAGTTGCACCTTAGCTGGAACACAATTGAAGAGAATTTCTTTGAGCTACCAGACCCACCAACCACCTGCACGCCATATCGATTCAACGTTGCCCTACTGTTGTTGTTTTTTTTATGGCTGTAGGGAATACGGCGAGAAGTGGCACACAGGTGGCAAGGTGCTGAATAAGCAGAATTGCTACGATGACTTCATCTCCGCCGCTGAATTCCTGGTCAACAACAAATTCACATCGCCTCGAAGGTACGTGCTTGCCTTTGCCCCACCGGTTAACACTACGCATGGAAAGCAGACCAATGATTGTTTATAATAATCATTTGTCTTGTTTTTGAGTTGAACGACCGCCGTTGTGGCGTCGCGTAGCTTGTGTCAAAAAAAAATGTTTACATATGACACGGGCTAAATGTTGCATTGCACAAACTTTGAGAAATGCTTGCGATTATATTGCTTGGCCGTAAAGGGGAGTTGGTGCATCTTTGAGAGGATCAATGACATTCTGTTGACGCCCCGAAAAAAGTTTTCCTAGCCTGCGAAAAGTTGTTTAACCTCTGTACTCCTACAAGCAGACCTTTTTCGCATCGACGTCGGACAAACGGTTAATTTGAGTTGCATATCTTAGTCCTCCTTCGTGAATTTGAGCTCGCTAAGTGGTTATGATTTCTTCTAATGTGGTTAGCTTCATTAGTCCTTGAGTGAAGGCCGCTTTTAAATGGTAAACGCTACCTCAGTGTTGGCGGGAACCAAACTGCCACTGAAACTACTTATTCGATTCAGAGTAACTAGTTTATTTCACGACCTTTTCAATCTGCGGCTTGCGTAGACTGATCATCGAGGGTGGCAGTAACGGAGGTCTGCTGGTCAGTGTTTGCACGAATCAACGTCCTGATCTGTTTGGCGCAACAATCTGCCATGTACCAGTGACGGACATGCTCCGCTTCCATCGGTTCACCATCGGTCACGCGTGGCAGTCCGATTATGGCGACAGTTCCAAGGAGGAAGTGTTCCGCTACCTGATGACGTAAGCTCTCTACTTCTCACTTGTTACCTGTTCAGCGCAAAGCTGCTCCTACTCTGCTTTGTTCGAAATCACTTGGCCAAAACAGTGATTCACACAAATCCAGTGAAAAGTTCTTGGCATAATATACGAGGTGTCAGTGACGTCTGTTATGGGCAAGAACCCATCTGGTAGCATCTTTGAGTTAGCTCAAAAAGGGTGTCCTGCTAAACTACTGAATCTCTCATGTAGCATATAGTAGTATGTTCTCGGTTAGTTTGTGCCATTTAAATTATCAAGTGGTTCACACTGTGGCGCGATTTCCCGTAATGCCTCAGCCAGTTAGCCAATAGCCGTCCAGGTAGGGAGGGAGTGAGCGTGCAAGTTGTTTGACATTGCCGCGCGTTCCTTTCCAGGTACTCTCCCCTCCACAACATTCGGCCACCGAGCGATCCCGCGGTGCAGTACCCGGCCGTCCTCGCACTGACCGCCGACCACGACGATCGCGTGGTGCCGCTCCACTCCCTCAAGTACATGGCCACCCTGCAGGAGGTCGTCGGCCGGGGCTGCTCCAGCCAGACCAACCCCCTGCTCCTTCGGGTCGAGACTAATGCTGGCCACGGAGGTGGAAAGCCAACATCGAAGAGGGTAAGTGCACGGTTCTAATGCGACTGCGGACGCGTCTGTCAGACTTAGTCTCTTTTGGCAAGGCATTTTCCTTAAGTTTTGTGACCTGTCGGTGTTATCGAACTGTCGGGTAAGCAGTACGATCATAAAAATACCCCCGTATTAACGTTTTTCTGCTTATTTACGCCTTCACACTTCTCGTTTTCTTAAATGTGCGCTCTCAAGGCTTTGAATCGTGACCAGGTCGGTGGCAGGCAATCTAATGCCTGCGCCACGACGTGTTCCACCCCAAATGTGTGAAAACTGTAGGGCTTGTGCACAGCCTGTTGTCCCATAGCCAATTAAATAATCACCCATTTTTGAACTTAAGCCATATTAAAAAGATCACTCGTTACTGTGTATTAATCTCTCAGCATCTACCAGTGGTTTATGAAGTCCCTCTCTCTTATTGGCTCGCGGCAAAGTACACAGGCAAATAAAAGGGGCAAAAACTTCACACACCCTTTGTAGTTGATTTATCACTCTAGTTGGGTTGTCTTGCAAAAAGTGCGCTGCGCTAAACGTTTAACAACATAGAAGCACTTCAGTTGACTTATTAAGTTTGTAATGTGCCAAACGATTTACAGTGTCAAAGCAGTTTTTGCACTTTTTCTATTTGAGGCTTTAACTCAGTTGCGAGTTTTATTGCTGATTGGCCGGCTTATCTGATTAGATTGTGTAACGGTAAGTTGGCCTTCAGCTATCCTCAAGCGCACACTAAAGTATTGCGTCTTGCTCTCTTTTTTCCTTCCAGATTGAAGAGCTGGCCGACATTTTTGCGTTTATCCAAGTCTCTCTGAATCTACCCTGGAACCCATAGAGCTTCAGCTTCTTCATCGTTGGTGCTGCTGCTGTCACACCTGAAGAGCTTCCAGCCTGCCTACCTTTTTGATTCTCCTCTTGAGATTTGATTTCTAAAAGCGGCTCTATGGATAGGCAATTTTCTAATAAATACGTCTAGCTCCTAATAAACGTTGAGCAATCTGGTGACTTATTTAATCCTACTCATCTTTTGTGTGTTCGACTGTTAACTCTCTAACCCAAATTACTCGCTTTTTGTTTCTGGGTTTCGATTCGCCTTCATGCAGGCTAGCAAGCCCGCCTTTTTGAGAATGGATCCAATTTGAAGAGCAAACGCTAGTTCGGTAAAAGTAGTTAGACTCTTCGAGAACTTCGTGACACCCCTGAACAAAACTGCGGTTGGTTGGTCAGAGATAAATCCAGTCATGAAGAATTGGCAACTCAGGACATTAGGTGTGGTTTACCTATATTTCACAGTAGCATGAAAAGGCTCACTCTCCATCGACAAGGTTCCTGTCAGCGCCGTGGACTTTTTGCAGGTTTTCGCTTTTGGCCACCCGAGAGCCAAATTGCATTGCGCGCTTCGGTAGCCCTGCTGCGATTGGTAGACCCAGCGACTCGGCAGCCAATCGGAGAATCCGTTTCTCGCCTACCCCTCGTGGCAAACTAAAGTCCGCCTAAATAACGAACACTCGGTAGATATAACACAGGAATGGTTAAATGGTGTTTCGGGCTGCTGGTCACACTGCTTATCAAAGCGTAATCTTCTAAACCGCGACTTTTAGATGAAATTGTAGTCACGGTGGTAAGAATTTCCCAGGGTGGTTTCAAAGTGAGTAAGTTCACGTGTCATCGCTCGTAACACTTGTCAGTTCAGGTCGCCCCTCAGCAAATAACACGTAAACTTCCTTAAGTTCCAGGTCCTCTTTAACGTTTTTTCCCTTCCGGCGTGTTCGTCTGCTAGGGCCTAAGCCGCTACTGTTAATTACACCACCGTTTACGTAAGTCACCCCTCCAGCCATCCGTGACCCCAGCGTTTATGCCAACCCGTCAGCACATACACAGTCCTCCAGACTACCTGTGTTCACCGATGCAAACACTTGTGCGCTTGGTCGTTCACCATTCCTTCCGTCGCTCGTAGGCTGAGGCCGCAGCAAAGAAACTACGGTCCTCTCAGCCGAAGGAATTCGGAAGTGGGATGCGCACGTGTGTGGCGGATGCTAAAACACTTGAAAATTTTAATTTACAATTGACAATCAATGGCCTGTAAGTGCAGGACGGAGAACACATAGAAATGGTAGTCAGTGTAGTAATTCGGGTGTTAGCGGTTGTCAAAGTTAGTGTGGGTTTTTTGCCACACCCAGCGCTTTCTGTTTTTCATTTTTAAATGCATGCAGCCTACTAGTCACCTTGTAGTGGTTGAGTTTGTAGTACGATTGGGAGTTGTCAAAATGATCTTTTACGTGTTAAGAGTAAAGCGTTTGGGACGGACGCAAAGCCCTCAGGCAATCAGGCTTTTGGGCATAATGTTCATACACATTTACACGTTGAAGGGGTGATCGAGGGCTCGTTGTGACCCTGATACCACTAGCAGTCTACACTAGCAGCCACTGAATTGTCGGTTCTCAATGGCAAAATCAGCCTCCATATACTGTTCTTACATCAAATCTGTTAAATTGGTATTAGAAGGTGGAGACGAGTAGCCGCCTGCAACACGTGACAGGCATGAGATTCGACTTCGAAATGATGGATTAAGGCAAAAACAAAGCGGCACTAATTGCAGAGCATTTGGTTACTCGAATTGCCTCCCTTCTAAGCATCATCTACTCACAATGTTGAAGTTCCAGAAAGTAAACAGCAATTACTTTCATCAGGGCAAGAGAGAACTGAGGTGTATCCTATTGAGGCTGCGGCAAACGAAAGTAGTGTTTCCCACGACAACACATTGATTCGAGTGACACCCGTGGCAAAACATGCTGGCTGGAGGAGTTGATTTTTAAGATGTCTTTCAAAACTGATTCTTCTCAACAACGGACCAATAACAGGCTCGTGTACGTGAGCACGGAACTCCTATACACCCTTTTGAACCACTAGAAGCCAGTGGTTTCATTCCACGATTCTGTGGTGTCTTGGTGCCACGTTGCGACCTACCTTCGGCCTGCAAATCACTTTGTCTAAAAAGCACTAATTTAGGGCAAGGGAGCGTGTGCCCACTGGCCAAAATCAGGTGGCTACCAAACTTTGTGTCTGCAATGCAGTTGATTACATTTTGGGGTCTTCAGAGCACAGAATTCCGCCCATGCATCAGGTTGGTGCAAACTAATATTTTAGTTCAAACAAAGGAAGCAACAATTATTTGTGAACATGGTCTCCGTTGAGACTGGCATAAGCTATTGTAATATGAAATCCGAAGCTATAAGAGTCAATACTACTTAAAACACTATAGCAAAAAATGGACATTACCCATGCATTAATATGATTCAGTTTCCTAAATAGTTTCAATTCAAAATCATCGGCACAAAAAACTAGTGCAACACCGTCTTCCACTGCCACGACTAACGTGATTTTCTTGCTAGGGGAAATCATGATGTGACGCAGTGCATCTTTGCCTTGAACTTCGCCTTGCTGGAGGAACTTCTATCGGCCGTGTGGGGGCACGCACAGTGGAAATCATAGGACGCATTCACTTTCCTGGATTATCGCACCGTCCAGCTGGAAACGGGCGCACTTCGACTGGCTGACGCGACAATTAACTGCCTTTGATGCGGATGTTGAAAGTCACAGTGGCCGCTGAGTGCACGTCGCATCCAAATAACGGCAGCATAGGGGCATTTATTGCATCCTGAATGCGAATCCACCATACGTTAGAGTAAAATCAGCAAATCTATTAGCACTGCCAAGACGTCTCGAAGGGCACCTTTACCACGGAGCCCAAAATGTAAGTGAAAATTCAAGAAACTGCACTTCTTTTCGAAATGTTTTTTAAAGATATTACACTATCGCATTACTAAGGGAAATTTGTAATTTGCATAAATACGCATCGAAAGGTGCACTGCAAACCGATTTAAAGTGAGAGTCATTAATTAAAGAAATTCTCTATTGAGAAAACAATGATTAGAAGGGTTAGTCTTTGGTGACAACTCTGTAGATATCGTCCTTTTTACATTCAAACAGCATTTATTCACTGCTGAGCGACATCACAACTAACACTTGGCATATGCTCGTTTTTAGAGTGGACATTCTAACGAATTTACTCAGAAAGTACCAACGCTTAGGCATTGTGAGCTTGAATGGTTTCCTTCGACAGTGGTGGATATTTGTGTACAATTACACGGCCACGATTTTTGATGATGCACTGGCTAATCTATTCCCTCCAGATGGCCTCGGAATTGAACACAGCTGAAGCGTTCTTTCTAGAGGTCCCACCGCATATTATTGACCCCAGAATAAAATTGCCATTTATCCTTGATATTATCACGCCACCCTACACGCTTGATATTTACAATTTTAAGGAGACACTATGCATTATTACTTTTAAAGTTAAATAATGAGGCACAAAATGTATCCATTTGCGTTCATTAACGAGAGCACTGTCTACTAAATCCAACAACGGCTAAGTCGAATGACTGAACTTCGCCGTTTCCCCTTCGACGCCCGGTTGCGTCCCAAGCGATGTTACACGCACCATTGCGATGTGATTGCAATTTCCCCTGTACATGCAATTAAGTTAACACTAAATTTTGTCATTTTCCCATTTCCACATACACAGCATACATGACACTTGACACGAACATGATTTTTACCCTTTGGAGCAATTGGAGGATGGGTACATTCACAGTTATTTAAAGAAGAGGCAGTTGTTGTGGGGAGTTGGTCCATGCTGCAAAAATAACCCCCAAACGAGTAGTGAACCAAGTAGTCAGGAGAATCACCTCCGCACTCACCACATTAACGGAAGTCGAGGAGACTCAGCATGCGCTTATTTGATGTAAGCATCGCCGGCATGCACATGCATGCGCCTTCAAACATTTACGAAGGACCAATTCAGTCCAGTCGAATTGTGAATTACAAAAAAAAATTGACGACATCGCTGTACGATCTATTATTGAGTTTCATAGAAAAACATTAACAAGCTATGAATAAACCATTGTTTCAGTGACATTGCATTCAAAGTCTAACGTGAAAAGGAACAAATAGGCGCACTGAGGACAATTGCTGCCGAATTTGGACTCTCAAGGACAAATCACACAATTGCGAAGAAATCCAGGAGAGTACGAATGTAAAAGACGGACGACAATCACAAACACATCGGACACCACGACTGTCCACAGCACTTCAATGAAAATATCCACTCAGAGTGGAGTCTTACGCCATAAATTTGTTGCCGAGGGAACGAAAACATTAGTGATAAAAAAGCGTTTTCAATGTAAACAACGGACTTATACAAACTTATGTCGTTAGACAGGGATGTGTAAGTGGCCCAGGGATGTGTAAAGTGATTAAGAAAACATTTAAACTCAAACACTCTTTCAAAAAGTAGATTCTGGCTAGATAATACAAGACGCAGAATGTAAGTTGGATTAATAAGATTTTTCTAAATCCTCCCCTCAACACTTACTCTGGAGTGGCAAGCATCAGGGCAAAAAGACAGTATTGAGTTCACACTACTACAAACTGCTTTCACTCAATGCATGAAGAGGTGACTTCAAGGTCAGGCGTTCGGTTCACACCAAAATTAACCAATCACCGAACAACTATCCACGACTTCTCCGATCTACTCATTCTCGACCAAATTGCCCCCATATTCACCTCGTGACTTGAAGTGCGTTCGTCTTCAATAACACCGACAACCAAAGACAGCCACGAGCTTCGCAACACGTACACACTCCGTGTGCTTGGTATGCGTGTGTCGCATTCAGCAGAACTGTCCGCTGCCTCTCTCTACACCAAAAAACCCACTGACTTAACATCGATCACACCTCACCTCCACGCTATGCGCCCGAGGCAGAGTATCTTCACAACACTCACGCACGCACGCGCACACAGTGTCAACGGTCGACGGTGTGGATTGCGCTTGACAACGTGGCCGTCCACAATTACACAGGCCGTCCCCCTGATGACCGCATGTTTAATTTAAAGGTCGCGTCACCAAGCGCCCACCTAACACTCTACGGATAATGGGCTGGCTGAAACCCTCTTGACAAACTGTCGTTTGACTTTTTCGTCTTTTGACATTCGACGCATCAGGCGTTTCCAGGTGGCAAGTGTATTCTGTGCATAATTTGCCCAAAAATACAGCCGTATGCTACACGGCTACAGAGACACGCACACAAAGAGAAGACACCGGCAAAAGTACCGAATTTCTTCTATGCACAGCACTGCCAGCGCACTAGAAGAAGCCAGTACCTTTCAAAAAACGTCGGAGAGAGCAGAAGAAGGGGCATTCGCCTGGATTGAGGTGAATAACCAGACCACGAGGCAATCATTCCCATAAAATTCAATAAGTCTGTAGTGAATCGTGTTGATTCACGTTAAACACCCAGTCGTCGCAGCCTCACACATGTCCCCTCTGTTCACAACCTCCCCCCTTGTCACGTGAGACCGCTGGTTCATCACCCCGCTGAATGTACCATCACCACCACTTCCCGCATTGGTCATGTGACCTCACAAACGCCTGTGTTCATATTTACATGTCCACTCAACTGTAAAACCACACAACTTGGTTGAGCGGTCTAGTAGACGGTTGTGCCTTCCCCACTCCGGTCTTCTATATTTTCGCGGGAACGCAGGGTAACGCATTGGGCCTAGATAATCGCATTGGCCCCGGCATGGTTCAAGACAACATGCCGGGGCCCACAACAAGTCTATAATACTTATCATTCACTGGATGCCAGAAGTTACAACAAATTCCGCCTCTGGCGTACTTTCTAACAGAGAAGTTGGCTGCTCCTGAGAACCACAACCCGCAGTGCCCACGAAGCACTTCACGGTTTTGCAATGCGAAAATTTATAAAAGAAACAATCCACCCACGAAATGGACACAACATGAAGTACCCAAGGCAGAAATGAGACTGAAACTACGGCGCTTCAACCGTTTATTGGGCTATTAATAGAGCATGTTATTTGTAGGAATGATTGACATTCGAGCGCTGCACGAATGTCGCCCCGTGAAGTTAATTCACGACACTCGCACCGAGTAAGAATGTTAGCGTGCTGATTTGCCACAAGGGTACGGTTAGGTGAAGTAAATGGGAGAAAATGTCAATGAACTCTGCTACTTTCCCAATGGTCACTTTCTTTCTGAAAACCGAAATACCTGCCTTCTATCATCAGAGGATACATTTGCAATAAAGACCATATGCATACTTACATCAACTGTCTTCTTTCCATACAACCGCAGGAAGACGTTCACTGTTGAAAACATTCACGGAGCACTCGAATGCCTTCTAGCTGCTTAAATTCAAGACGAAAGCACCCAGATCATACCACAGCATAGCCTGATTATGGAAACGGGCACGAATCCGTTTTGTGTCGCTCAAATCATGCGATTTTTAATCATGCAACTTCCTACCCCTTTTCATCATCTTCAGGCTGTGAATAGAGAAGCTATTTAAATTGCCGATGTGGTGAAGCCGATCTATTCAACTAATGCGGCTTTCAAGGTTGCGTGTCTGAATTTGCGCAACTCACATCCTTTCAAATTCTGCGTAGGCGTTTCCACCCTCATAGTATTAAGGGGGGAAATGATTTATAGGAAACGGCTGGATCAGGGTGAGTTGGCGAAGCACCCTGTATGAAAATCTGCCTTTTAGTTTTAGAATCAAGAAACGCCTCTGGAGAAGCAAGGTAAAAGTTTTAGCGGTCGGTTATTTTCCCCCAATGTTTGCAGTGGCCCAAACCTCCGATACTTCTTCAAGATGGTATGTCAGGCGTAAAACTAACACGCCATCTGATAAACGGTTGTGCCTCCATCACCTGCGGTATTCCAGAGTATCTGAGTGGCGTAGTCTTGGTAATACATCACGGTGATCCCAGTGTGATTCAAAACCACATATCGGGGCCTTCAGGAGGCACAAGAAATTCCACAGCACACAAACCTAGGAGTTTGCCACATAGCTATTACCCCCAAGTTAAGTAGATACGGGATTCGTGTGAACGACACTACGCTGAGCATGCAGTAATGAGCTTCAGCTGCTAAAAGTTTCAAAAGCCCCGATTACAAATCCAACCCGCGAAAGTGCCTGAGACCGAGATTTCGAAAAAGAAAATCCGAATAAACACCGGATCGCGTCCTCGTGGGTGGCACTGCTTAGCGGTGATTCCATTCACTAGGCGGTAATCAAAGTTGACAGGCAAGCCAGTCAAAAGGAGTAAACATTTGATTAAAAGCAACACGTTCAGGAGGAGAGGAAGAGTGCCTTTCACGCAACCCGAAACGACAAACAACATTCTACTTGCCGAAATCAGACCCCGTTGTGTGTACAGATGCGCCCGTATACGGTAAGTGCTTTACACAACGCTTTTAAATGATAAACAGCTATAACACCTTAGGTCTCGCAAACTACACGGACGGCAGTGCTATATCATAGTCCGATGAATAACAACAGACGAGAGCAGCTTCAAAATCAACTGCTCTACCTTCCATTACATTAAGCATCTTCCAACAGGTAACAACGTATAATGCGCTGCCGCAGGCCATTGCTAGATAAAAGAATCTACGCATTCCGGCGCAAGTGAATTGTGTTGATTCACGTTCATTAATCCGGTCACCGAAGTCTCACGCACACGAACCCGTTTTTACGACGTGCCCGTCTGCTCGTTCATTCCCGTGCAAATGAACCGCACATACGCGTTTGTCCGCCTGGCCATTCAGACATTTGTGCTTTCACTAGTTCACCTAAACAGTATCCGTCATGCACTACTACCTTGAATGCACGCGCACGACACAACACAACTTGGTTAGGCTATCTAGTAAACGGTTGTGCCTCGCCCTCTCCGGTCTCTTTCGTCTTCGCGAGTATCAGGGGGGTGGCGTAAGCAGGCTCGTATCAAATCAGTGGCCCCTGTGTGGTTTGAGGCCACATGCCCGGGACCTCAACAAGTCGCCTCACGCAACCCACTTAGTTCGAATGAACAAAAAGTGTCCGAATGTCGTGAAAACAGACTAAATCCCACGATCTCTAGAAGGCTTAAACCTGAGCTCGAGTAGATCACAAATTGTCGCCAAAGCCATAACACCCATTCACACTCTTGCAGACGCTTCGTTGTGGGAGTAAATTTATAAATTACCAGTTGGCAGCACTGGATGTGGGTTCTGAACTCAGAAGGCCAACAGCGATGAAAAGAATGACGAAATAATCGGATGGAAAACCGTAAAATCGAGACACTGAATGCATGTTTCGGGGGAGGGCAGATTGTCGTTGTTAGCCCGCCCTGACAGGGTACACGATGTTTACAGTATTAGGTGTATTGTGACTTGTACACGAAACACAATGCCATGGAGATAAGGTGCGCTGATTGGGGGAGGAAGTGGGGGCCGCAAAGCAAGCCTATTTGTGCTAGCACACGGGACACGACAAGCCCACAAAGCACTTACCTTGGAGGCGAGGGGAAGGGTGGCCAGGTAGTGGACGACTTTCTCGTCCAAAAAGGGGTGGCGCGCCTCTCGACCGTGATCGGAAATCATCCTGGGGGGAAGGATGAGAAAAAAATGAAAATAACGCAAACAGGACAATAGTGAAGAAGGCGACTTGCACTTTTGGCCACACACAAATGTCGGTGGATATTTAGTAAAGCAAAAGTGTGGTAGGGTATGGCATGCTGAATTCTTGAGAGTCAAGGACAATTTAAAATGGGCTCGCCACGATAAAAAAACCCGTGATTTTTAAATCCCATCGAAAATCATTCTGTTAAGTAATTATAGGGGGTTTCAGGCACATCTAATTATGGCAGATCAAAATATTCTTTGTACATATTTTGACGTTTTTGTGGCAGTAATATTCGACACGCCATAAAATCACTCCATTGCCGAACGCTTTTACCATTGGACAACATTCCTTAAGGCTATAAATCGCAAGAAAGGAATGTTGTCTGGCTACAGGAAACGTTTCAACAGTAAAATCAAATAACATATTTCGGAATTTCTGTTATAAGTAGTAATCACGAGTCGGTACTTGCAATTTTAGGGTGTTGTGAGGCGCAAGGATAACCTTAAGTGAAAAAAAAATGGGACAATACACACTACTTTGGTTGTGTTTCCTGAGAAATATACAACTAAAAAAATTGGATCAAGCGGAAAGGTACAACAGTCGAAACTTCAAAGTCACTTCAAACGAGAAAAGATACAATTGAATAGTACTCAGGTAGTTAGGTAGTTGAAAGGTGCGATGTCGACGCAAAAATTAAATTCGTCGTCTCTTTAAACTGCAAAAACAAGAAGATGCCTCCCGCTACCTTCGAGGGCTTACAAAATCCATCTAGCAGCAACCCAATAGGTTGAAATGCAACATCAGAGTTCGACAAATCACATCCAAACACGGGGTCTCCAAACCCATCGACCGCCAAAGACACATTTGCCGAAATCAAAGCAAAAGGCTGATGGATCAGTTGAGCCCCATCTGAAAACGCCGGTCCAAGTTCGCACAGCTACTCCTCACGATGATCAATCACATGCCACAATAGCGACACTTTGAAGTTTATATTCGATCACGCCGTGAGGCCAAGGCTTGATCCACACAGTTCAGTTGCTGCACTTCGAGGTATGACTCCAATTCCACCAGCTAGAAACACACAACCCCCGTCATAATCCGTCTTAAGTACCACAGTGTTGCTATTCACGTTATTCATGGGCTCGGATGGTCAGTCACTGATATTTTCTCTACGTGTGCTGTCGAGAAAAAAGCCAAAATTACACCCGACGTCTAAAAAGAGCACCCACAGCCAATCCAGAGAGGTTGGCTTGTGGTGACTTGGAGTTTCATGGGCTAATTTATCACTACCACTCACTGTTTCAGTGGCATGTTAATTACACTCCACGGTTAGTTGGACACAAACGAGCCTCTCATTAAGTTCTCTCGATTGGTTTAGTGTTACTTTTATTTAAAAAAGACTCTTCCGTCGGGTTTACCACAGAGGCTTTCGTTGTCATCTCCAAGCGAGCACCGAATTGATGCAGTTGACGTGTACCCTGAGTGCAAATGATGGAAAGAAACGGAATGTAGCATTCGCTACGGGAGTCGCTTCAAAGCACAATGATAGATAATTAGGCATGTTGCATGACAATTGTAATATTGCGAAGCATCACAACATGGAAAGCCACCATGGCAATCTTGATATTTGCAAATAGTCTAAGACCGAAAATGTGTTTTTGTAAAAAAAAAAATAGAACACAGATGCCACAGGCACTTTTCGGAGGCTTCATTGAAAAAAAAAATTTAACCCCAAAGACAAGGAGCCGTGAGTTATACTCAGCTAAGGCTTTCCCAGCGCGTGTGAAGAAGCATTGCTTTCGCCGATGACAGCAAGTAAGTTACTTTGGATGGTTTAGCTGCAAGATTTAAAGACTTTGTGCGTAAAAAAAAGCGCTCACAGATATCGCTACCGGAAAATACACGGACTCAATCAAGAGGCAGGCGTTATATTATGGGCACAATAAAACAAGGCATAAAACGAAGAAACCATCTACATTATAGCGTCTCGCCTACGCTGGTTTAACAAAAGCATTAACTTGGTGGATGGTAATGGAAAATAAATCAGGACCTGCATGAATTAGCAGCATTTAATTGGAAGGTACTTCTGGTGATGCACTTATCTACCTAATGTTATGAAGAAAAAAGTTATCAATCTGAATAAGTGATAATAAATGAAGGTCCATGCGTTAATGGCTTAGCTAACTCTCCAAATTTAAGCACTTTGTAAGATTATTTCAACTACTTTTAAATTAATGGACCAACCAGGCACGGAGGAAATGTTCAAGGTGAGAAAACACACGCTCCCCTGTGAGTTCGGCAACGATTTAGGTATAATGACGCTACACCACCAGGAAGACAAACAAAGAGGACTTTAGCTTATAACAAAATACAACTCTCCCGCAACGACACATGTGATCTTAACTATTGAACTACTAATAGCTAAGAACACAGCTGAATTTGCCCAGACTAGCTAGTGCTGGTATTCGAGGCTGAAGGCTGCGATGGTTAAGTCCTCCAACTAGCAGAACGAACCTATCATCGCGGCCCAAATTCCTTTCGGCGATGCGTTGCATTTCAAGTTGAAGTTCCGCCTCCACAGCATCGGCTCCATGTCGACTAGAAGAAAGAAAGAAATGTTACACTTTGAAATTTAACATTCAAGAAACCATGGCTGACTTATTGAGATATTTATCAAGACAAAATCTTAATCCCCTTGATGATTTATTCAGTGAGTGTCAACATTTTGAGGGGAAGTTGTTAAGGGGGATTGCTCTGCCAGCATTTTGACAGGTGGTAATCATCGAAGAGATTAGCTTCTTGGAAAACAAACGGCCATCTACACTGTGATCAAACCAATTCCTGGTTAAAAGCAACCTCGTAACTTGCCACAACAACGATATTTGCCCAGCCCAGACTATCTCATGCCGATTTGGATTGTTTTAATCACTTTGCTGGGGGTATATTAATTAGGGCAGCTCCAACGAGTCAACGACAGAGATTGCAGACCGCTTCACTCTTCTTGTGGCAACTTCGAGGCATCCAAACATCACACCAATGGAATATACGTGTGAAAAAAACCACATCCACGCAGCACTACTTTGGTGTGAATTTGACTTCACTTCCAATTGCTATGTCTGTTTGTCTCGCCTATCTCAAACTTCCTAAACATGACATGCAAATACAACGCTAGGAAAACTTAACAGCAATTTCAGGGCACCGAAATGCAGCTACGGGCGAGTGTCCGTATGTGTGGAGGTATGTCTTGGTTACTTACCACATGTACTTAGCAAAAGCAGATCCCGTAAAACGTACAGATTGCTTTTAGCGATTTTAAAATAACGGTTGATCAGCCTACAAGTGAGCACATTCATGCTACGAACTCGGTTTCAAAAGTGGGCACTACAAACCTGACATAGTGCTTGATAAAACAAACTTCACAGCAAGACCGGATCAGAGGTTAAGAAATTCTGGACAATCAAGGCCGCCTTTCTGGTTGTCTCACACATCTGCGTACCTGGTGATCGCCAGCCTAATGTGTTTACGTATTAAATTCTCATTGAAACAAAAAAAAATGGAAAAAAGGCAACAATGAAGGTGAGACGAACAACAAAGTAGGTCACTCTGTAGCCATGGTGATGTTGTCGACAGGATGAGTTAATACCATGAAAGCTGTCAGGATAATTGGAATCTAATAAAGCTTCAACGGGGCTTAATAGAAGATTAAAACAACCAACAAATATATGACATAAGGCCATTTAAAACTCCAGAGCAAGAAAAAAAGCATTGCAGGGATTAACGAAATCGTGAAGCGGCTTATTGCCAGAGAGATAAAAAAAGACGAAACATTCGTTGGTGTTACTGCACGTTAGCAGAATCGTCCTCGCGAAATTGTTGGAAGAAAATAAATAAAAAAACCATTAACCGGTCACTATGGGGACACAGAGTAATGTGTTTGTAAAAGACTGGGCTGGTAAATGGACATTCACGTGCACAAAGAAAGTATTCCAAGTTTAAGAAAAATTTTAAAAAAACAACCAGACCTTTAGTGCTTAGCATGAGTTACTTCAGGGCAACAGTTTCAGGCTTTTGGCATGAAGAGGTGACGTGGCATATGTGACGTTTTAACACGAAATAAGAAATCTCATCAAGGCTGTTCACACACACGCACACAGCAAACATTCAACTAGGGCTTAGACACCAGGCATCGCGGCCGCTTACACACGTTCAGTAATGGCAAAGTCTTTATTATTGCAGCAACAACGCTGACTTCCCACTCAAATTGGAATAGGAAACAAATAATGAGCATCAGAGCAAAAGGCAGTATTGAGTTCATACTACAACAAACTGCCTTCACTCAATGCTTGAAGAGGTGACTTCAAAGTCAGGCGTGCGGTTCACACCAAAATTAACCAATCACTGAACATCTATCCACGATTTCTCCGATCTACTCATTCTGGCTCAGATTGCCCCCTATACTCTTTAATAACACCAACAACCAGAGACAGCCACGAGCTTCGCAACACGTATAGACTTCGTGTGCTTGGTATTCATGTGTCGTATTCAGCAGAACTGTCCGCTGCCTCTCTCTCTACACCCAAAAACCCCTTGGTTTAACATCGATCACACCTCACCTCCAGAGGCAGAGTATCTTCACAACACTCACGCACGCACGCGCACACAGTGTCAACGGTCGACGTAGTGGGTTGCGCTTGACAACGTAGTCGTCCACAGCTACACAGGCCGTCCCCCTGATGACCGCATGTTTAATTTAAAGGTCGCGTCACCAAGCACCCACCTAACACTCAACTGAAACCCTCTTGACAAGCTGTTGCTTGACATTCGACGCATCGGCTGTCTCCAGGTGGCGAGTGTGTCCTGTGTAAAATGAGCTAGCAAACACACAGAGCGAGCGAGGACACAGGCAAAACTACTGCATTCCTTTTATGCACAGTGCTAGCAGCGCGTTCCATGACACTAGCATTATTCAAACAGTGTCGATAAGAAGGAGAAGCAGATAGGCAGAAGAATGGGTTTTCATCCTTCTCCACCTCTTCCTCAACGGGACAATTATTCCCATGAAATCCAACAGGAACATTACATCAATCATTCACTAGATGCCACATGTTCCATCTCTGACGAACTTTCTGACAGAGAAGCTGACTGCTTCTGAGGGCATCAACTCGCCGTGCCGCCCTGAGAGGAATATTTCGAAGGTGCACGATTCTCAGTCGGCAATAACCATGTCACCAGACCAAATCACTCTTTTGTAACAACAGTATTTCATTTAAACTGAGTTCGAAAAGTACGTGGAGACCCATAAATAGGCACTTCAGGCACGAAATAGTGACCGCAAGTGAATCAATGGACATACAGAGATAACGATAATCGATTTCGACATACATTTGATTAGATGGCGAGAGTATGTTAATCGATACTATAGAGTTTGAGGTAAATAATTGAACCCCGATTCTACTTTCATGTTATTTACAAGTCAGAGATACACAGTTTAGCATGTACCTTGTGCTCACCTCCGCCGATAACGAAGAGACGGCAACTAGTTACATAAAAACACTATCCTAGGAAAGTAGAATGGTTAATTCTAGTGTCGAAAGGCTTTAAAACAAGCAATTTACGACGTGGATGAAAAGGATGCGAGGGCTCATCACAACTTTGATTCGCTTTTATGTTAACCCGTCACATCCACCACCTCCGGCGGGGGAACTATGAACCAGCCAACAAAACGCCGTGTTTATTTTGTCAGGGCGTCTGTCCTAAAACAGCATTTGCCGACAAGGCGACTTACACGACGAACCATTATTCAGCCCATTGCCCTTGCAAATTTTATGTTCACTATCAATACAAGAACAAGCCCGAGAACGCGCCAATGAAGAATTCCAGGAATTGTCAGTTTAATAGTTTATAAAAAAATGTAACAACACGAGGAATTCCCCTACTATTAAGGAACAATAACTATGAGGGAATTCGTTCGGCTTTTGATGAAAATTGAAATTGTTATTGGACGCATGCGCACACAACGCGACTTCTTGGCAGAAAGTCGAACAAGTGATTGCAATCACTCAGGTCCCTCTTAATAATCGGATTTTAATTCAGAAAAAGAGATGCAGCAGAAGTAATGGCGAGAGCGTCGTGGCGGTGCGCAGGCACCACGACGGTGTCACGTTGGCGTGCGGAATCGGCGACGGCCACCTCTCTTCAAAATGCAGTCCGGCTAGCCAACCCTCCCGCTCCCTCCCTCCTATTATAACCCACAAAAGGCCACGCACAGTTACCTCACCAAACGTTAAGGGTAGCAGGCGCAGCGCGCGAAACTATAATGAAAGATTTCAGGATTAGACCGTTAAAACCGAACCGTGGTTACAGAGAGATGAAGGCCAGACAGAACGCACGCAACTCTCAGCCTCGCTATAAAAGTGCTGTGAATAATAGGGGATTTTTAAACTGAATAATGAAGTCTGACACTGCTCCTCATAATACTTAAAAATAGACCCGAGGAGAAGAAGATGGCATTTATTCGTGAACTTTAGAAAGAAGGCAATTCGTTGCTCTTTGCAAAAGTGGAGTAGTGCAATCAATCACTTCAATGATGTCATAAAAAGTGTGGAATACTTGCCCTTTTGCAACTCGAAAAAGCGTCATTCAAGAAAAACAACGAATTTAAACCGCAATTCGAAATCAACGGCTTTTCGATTGGCCGGAACCATTTGAGTAAGAGAGAGTGACTCAGCCACATTCATATCGATTGGCGATTGTACAAAGCTCAAAGTCAGATCACGGATCCGTACCAGTAATGAGGAAAGTTCACCGCATTTCGAAGCCCCCCTCCCCCACTTAATGCTCTACAATGGAGTCACTTCGTATTGAACATCTCTTCCACGGAAAACCGGCGGCTGAAGACAACAGCAGGGCCACAAAGTCTTGAACTCTGTCTGAGAGAAATCGGAGGCTGAACAGGCACAGGTCTCATGGGTTCGCGTGACATCCACAAAGCTCAACTGGCTGAAACGTTGTTTTGGGCAAATAATGCCTCATAGCCGCGAAATGTGAGATTCTATGGGAATACACATTCTGTCGTGGCATAAACAATGCAAGGGAAATGAAATAATCTATTTTTGGGACCCGAGGAAGTCTAAAAATTGCTAGAGGTTCTGAAAAGATAGCAGTAAATCAACCTGTTATAAAAAGACTACAAAGCCATACAGTACTCCCATCATTGGTGATGAGAAGAGTCCTTTAACATCTACGACACACTAAGCAACTAGTAGTTTAAAGAAAGACGCTAAATATCAGTGTACAAATCCAAAATATAATCTCCTACGTACGAATGTAAATCCAATTGACGATTCGCTCCTTTGGGAAAAAATTTTCCCCATTGGTTGGCCGTTCTGACCAATACGGTTGTGACTAATTTAACTTCACCCAAAATATCCGGAAAATGACCCAGCCCTCTAATGGGTATCAAACTTGGAGCTTTAGAGTAACAGGGCAACAAAGAAGCACTGAGTTAAAAAAGTATGGATGGAGACGATAGTCATGGCAACATAATTAATGCGTAAGTACATTCGGTTATATTTCCTTTGCTTGCTTAGTAACATTTTTTTTTAACATAAAGGGCCATCTAAAGCCATGGTATTAGGTATTTTGCCAGTAAAATTTTCTTCCTTGAAATTCAATTTTTTAATGGATATAACTGCCGATTTTAGCAATCAATATTGTCCAAAATTTACATGCTTTTCAGAAGGTTTGAAAACAGAAAAGGGTTTAAATTCCACAATATACGTATTTTCAGTTATAATAAAACAGAAGATGAGACAGAAGTACTACTACAAAGCCCACATTGTTTGTGCCAAAATAACCATACTACTGTTACGTATTTTATAAAGAAACACCTAACTAACAAAAACTGAAATGCAGTTAGTTTAGATCAATTTGTTTTTACTAATTTCTGTGTGACTTAATTTTTAATTACGTGATCTGCATTATTAAGTTAATTGTCCGATCTCGATGAAAATGGTCTTGCGTGATTTAAGAATAAACCTCACTCAGATTTGACACAACGCTGAATTTGGCGTGACCTTGAAGTTGACAATGCACTTAAACAAAAGCTGGCGGACGCGACAATGTGACAAAACATCAACTACAAACTCGAAAGTGTACAATACCAATACTCTTATTGACTAAACTAATGTTCGAAGAAGAGAATACTGTGTGTCTGCAGGAACTGCGCCAAGGGATTCCAAAGCGAAACCCTCGACTATGGCTTCCGCAGTCATTAGACCGCCGATCCAAGCGGGTACAAATGGTTGCTTTAGTCCGGCAGAGAACTTCGTGCTAGTTTTCAAATCAACAAACATTCTTATTCTCGCTAAACGGCTTTTTGTTAGATTGGCGACGGTTTCTCATTAAAGGGCCTACCAAAATAGGTGAAATACTAAGCGTATTTAAACTTGGACTCTTGCTGCTCGACGTGTACGCACAAACTCGCCTAAATTATGGTATGAAAAGGGGCTGATGCTGCGGCCACGTTCGTCCGCTGAGACGCAACGACACGACTGGCCTGGGCGGGTGATAGGCAAATTAAAGATTCAAAATCGACTGCGCACACAGTGCTTTCAGGTGTTTCAGTGTTAAGGCAAACACGAAGGCGGTCGTGTTTCGGGGAAAAAAACTCGAAGTTTCGCTTCTTCGGCATTTTCGCTACAGCACATCAGGTCTGCTTTTTTTGTTCTGCTTGACCGGTTCTTAAAACACGCTGAAATAAATGACGAGTGAAGGAGGAAGGTGGAAAATCCTGTCAACAGCGAAAAAATTGCAACAACCAATGAACTGTAGCACCTTGTTAAGTCTTTCAAATAAGCGCCAAGGTAAAGACCGAATCTGACGAAACTGTGTGCAAGAATGGCGATAAAAGCGTCCATTAGAGCAACCAAAACCACAATTTAAGTATTTAAATGAACTCAGTTCCTCTGAGTCTTCGTAGGAGAAAGGCACATATTTAGAGAGCCTAAGTGGCGAAGTCCGTACAATGGCCCGGCTTTTGGGAAGGCCCATGTGTGATCATCGAATCAAATTAAACATTACGTCGGTAGAGTCAAACGTCATTCTAACATTCTGGGGTATCGCAGCGCTTCAACCTGCGTCAAAAATCAGAGTAATAAACGCGCCTGACACGTAAAAACTTACCACACACAGTTAAACACTAAATCTTGATTAAATGCCATTGCAAAGAGAAGCTCAGTTGATGTGCGGCACCACTGAGTCAAAGGTAACTAAATGAACGGCAATGTGCAATCACCCACCTGAGTAGCAAGCGTCTGTTCGTTTTGCAAAGTTTAGAGGGGTCAATGAACTTGACAAAGTGGAAAAACGGTGAACTTCTAACAGCTGTCCACCCACGACCGCACCTAGATACACGTGTTTTTTTCAGGCAACACACCCAAGAAACCGATGTGCCACTTTTCGTCCACTTCGTCGTCCCGTCAAGATAAAAAAAAATTATGTCGAAGAATGACACGCGGCGAATAAAATTTGAAGGCCGTTAGTCTCAAAACAGGCAAATTTAGCATGCACAGCATGTCTGAATGTAGGCTTTGTACTTAAAAGTATAGTTTTATTTAACACTAACGCACTTAAACCAAAATTGCTTAAAACGATTGTGACTTCTTTGAGTTCGCTGTAAACCAAATTGTACAAAATTCCCTTGCCAATTCTAGGCAGTTACACCAATTTAATTTCAAACTCGAATTAGTCTTTAATTTAAAATAATTAAGCATTTAGAAGACACAACCCGAATGTTTCAATGAGGTTAAAAATAGCAGTTGAGAGAAGGAATGGGAATTGTCAAAGGTCCTTTACGTGCAATTCGCTTTGAGAAGAAATAGACGAGATGCCCAACTTGGCATTTCGTAAATATATCTTCGAATGAGAGAATGTAGAAGGCACAGTCGATTTATTGAGTGAACGGCTTTTCCTAATGCTCAGGCATGCTCACCTCATAAATTAATCGCTAGCACGACATGGCTTGCAACACTCAACGTCATTGGACTGCAGGCGCTTAAGTGTGCGTTGTACAAACCCCACCAGACACAGTGGAGCCTCAACTGCGGCACTGACGTGGGCATGAGGCGAAACCACGTCCAACAGTGCTGTAGACGGTTAAAGGCGCACGCGTGCGCACGTGTGTGTGTGCGAATTAAAACACATCGAGACCGGAGAGAAGGCGCGAAAGTCTGCCGTGACGACAGCCAATTAATGTAATGGGACGTGGGGGGGGGGCGCACTACTAAGGTGCATATTTTCGTGAAATTGAAACCAACGTACTTGTGGCGTGTCTAAACCACCTGCAGCCAATCCTACAAAATGCCAGGCCAACAAAAAGTAAATCGAAGCAACTGACGGCTCCAGCAGCACCAAGCCAATGCGGGTTTGTACCGAACTTGGGGATAGCGAATCCTATCTATCGTGACAACACCAAAGCAGTATCAAAGTTAGCCATTAACAAAAAGCACAGCTCTTACGGAGAGTGTGACGTAAAAAAATGCAATCTTGGCCAACGATAACGGTTTGAAGACAATGCGAGCAGAAACGAACTGCTAGAAAAGTTGCAGTAGTTGGAGACGAAAGAACGAGCAAGTCCACTCGGCTCTGTTTACGGGCCACAATTGTGTACGCGGCGAGGTCCTGATGCAATAACAATGCAATGTGCCGCCCTTCAATCACAACTCTGCCAACTACGTAGCCCTCGAGCTACATGCACCATAACTTGGATTTGGGATAGACATGAATGAGAAGTATCGCCTTTAGGAGAAAAACCAACGAATTAATTCAATTCCGAGCAACCGTGTCAAAATCGCTCAGCAGCAAGTTGCGGGCTGAAATAAACGAGATTTGTGGCAAATGAAATGTAAAAAAGAGTGACCCCACGACACACAATAATAACAGTTGGTCGGATGTCAAAGAAGCCAGGCGAAACGTCACTACGAATTTGCATTTGTAGAATTGACGTGGCTCCACATCGCGTTTTGCCGGTATCGAAAACACGCCAGGCTTCAACGAGCTATTCAGCCTTTACAAACACATGGGAAGAAAAAAAAGGGAATGCCCAAGAATGTTTACATATTCCGGCAGTCTTACGATGCAGAAGAGCGTTGCATAACACCGGAAACAGCAAAAACCGACCTCAACTACTTTAGAAATCCAGTGAGGCGATAGCAACATAACACTGCGTCTTTCGCCTACTTTAAATCGACAAAAACAACGTGAATATTGCACGCCAAAAGCAAACGAAGCCGACGGTAACGAAGAGCCCCGTCGGTAAGCTGACGCGGCCGCCGCGGCCGCCGCAGCACCCAAAAGCAAACACGAGCCGAAACTCCGGTGTAATCGATGAAAGGTCGTCATTCATCGCCACCAAATCAGTCTGTAGCACGTGGCTGACATCTTCAACCGATGACGTCAACTGTAAAACGTCGGTAAAGCAATGTGTCACCTGCAATTTTGCTAGTCTCAGAACACTGATCTGCCCACGAACATTGCAAGATATTGGCCTGGAAAGACGGCTTAATTACATGGCAACTTCAGACAAAAGACTTCCAACGCAGAAAACGCCCACAGAATGTTCTCAGGGGTCTTAGAATAGCGTAGACACTTTTGAGGTCTAGAACACTGGTTCATCGCTAAGGCCTTCTACCATAGCCTAAACAGCGTGGGTTCTTCGAAAGCACAGAAATGTCAAATGGAAGATCTCATTACATCTTTGTATGCCAAATTTGGCGGTACATTGTTGCACCTACGCAAGAAATGCCAGAATTCCAGAAATTAATGCTCTGGAATTCCATTGCACGCCTGGATCTTTGAACAAACGCTTGATAATTGTCTGCAACGAACCATGATTAAACGATTATCGAAGGCCACAACAAGCATCAGAAAAAAAATGATAGAGTAAATATCTGAAATAAGCTGCTGCAGATGCTTAATTGTGGCATCCTCTATGAGTTCTGTAAAAAAAAGGTAGACAATTTTGAAATTTGACGTTTCATTCGCACTTTACATTAATTCAAAGCGCATTCGAAATACGAAGTACCAATCGATACGACATGAACACCCAAACTAACAAGCGAGATAGGGATGCAAACAAAAATGACTATTAACGAAGACATCGTGGGATGAAAAAAATCGTCAAGTGCACAACTAAAGATATATGAGTGCCCGAATAGATTGAGTAAAATGCAGGAACAGCGTCCCACAATCGTGTCTGGTAGCTGAATAGACCAAAAAAACAACAGCACCTGTCGATTAAAACAATTTGTAATCGACATCTGGGTAAACCCTAACTCTCCCTTCTGGACTCATTTGTTTCCCTCAGTTTTACTGCAATGTAAATGGAAAAATAACCGACCTTCTACAGATGGCAAAATTTCACACGAACTCACTCACTTTCGGCTGGTTAAATCGCGATTTATCTAGACGACGAGTTGACACGAGTGAGTACAATGGAGTGTGTCTAAATTTCTGGCTGGCACCAAATTTGTGTCTAATACTCCAAAACATTTTCCAACACACTTTGCACTCAACGTCGGCGACGTAATTCTAAAATTTCGGGAATAATACTACTCTCAAACGTAAGCTTACTTATTACTTTGGTGTTTTTCGATTTATGTCTTGGCTTAAATGTTCCACATTAGTAGGACTATTAGCCTACTGTGCATCTCATGCAGGTAGCAATTTCAACCAAAAAACGAATAGAAAAAGTTATGTACAGTCATGCCTGGTTGTTCATGCACAATTTACCCCAATCAACAAGGCGTTAAAGACAGTTTTCCAGTCACGCTCCTTGGTCTACCGAAACCAGGCTGCAATTAAAAAACGACAGCATAAAGAGCCCAACATTGTGTGAATTTGGCACAGGAGATTATGGCATTACACAACATCGGCGTTAATGGAGACACCTTATGTCAATTAATATTACGGCTCTGAAATAAAGGGATGTTTGATAAATGGTATCGGGTGGGGGTAATGTCGTCAGACTCCTTTTTCCTGATTTCATTCTGCTTTCACCGGGGTACTGGAATGCTGGAAACCGGTCTAGGCACGTCGGACGGTGGTCCGCGTGATTTTGCCCAACCTAAAGTGAGTGGAACTGGCGTTACACTGAGACAACAGGGCAACCTTGACGATAAGGCGGTTGTTATTGGCAAAGAAAGAAGCCTGGAGGCCTTATAGCTTGTTTACGACGAGAAAAGCTGCATGGTTAGAAATAGAACCAAGAAAAAGATGCGTCACCCCGACTTAAACCGAGGTAGGCTTGCAATAAGGCGCCTTTGATCACTCTATGCGGACGGATTCGAGCGATGGGATTCAGTAGGCATCTCCGAAGCGACACACAACCCATACGGTTTTCGCTTAAACAGTTCTGCCTAGTGAATAAAAAAACTCCGAAGATGCGGGTGAACGGTCTCTGGTCGATAAAATATGAGGCTACCTGATTGGTCGTGGATGTTGCGGAAAAGCGTTGACCTGTATTCAGGAAAACCGGAAGAAACACAAAAAATGACCGGAATCAGAAAAGTGACTCAGTGCGGGAAGACAAAAATAAAAGTCAACTTAATGAGGGGGGAGCGCTGTAATGTTTACTTAGCATGCGGCGTCCACGCATACCTGAATGGAGGTGAATGAAAACAAGGAAAAAAAATTCACATAGAAAAGGTCACTGTGCCTCTACAGCACGGTCTGCACGGAATTAAATCGAACAACTTTGGCCGGGTTAACATTCTGACGCTAGCTCGCGAGATTCGCGGTGCGATTGGGTGCTTTTACATGGTGGTGTACTTTTTGCAAGTTGCGACAACAACATCGACTTAGGATGCTTCACACCTCGGGGTTGGAACTGACTTAAAGACATGCAATTGCCAAATGAATAATATGATAACTAGGGGATGAGAACGCGACAGCAACTGCAGATGTTTAGGTCCTACGATGGTTGCTTCAGCAAGGGTTTATCGGACTATTAAGGCGTCAGGAATAGCTAACTGCAGGCGTGCACTTGGATTCGAAGTGCCGCGACATTCGCCACGACACGGTGCAGCCGTTTAGGAATGGAGAGAAGTGGTTTCATAAAACGCCGGGCACGGCACGTGGACCTCATGGTAGTCAGTACCTAGATGTAAAAGAGACCTGCAAAGCGGTGAAAAGGCAAAAAATTAAACTTACCAGGCTGCCAGGAGAGGTCGTGTAAGAGAGGTTTGAACTAGGACTTATAAATTGGACATGGAAACTCAATTGTAAGGCGATAATAAAAGGGTTAGACACGGACATCAGGTGTCCTCATACTTGCAATTTAGTCGGAAAGAAGGAATTTTGCTATTAACCTTACTGATTGCACTGGTTCACAACTTAAATATAAAAACAAATATGGTTCAGTGCTTATAATGCATACCATCTCGAATTTTATAGCAGTGGACTACAGAAACGTCAAAAAACTGTTCAAGTGCTACTTGAATTTCGGGAAGATCGATGTTATTAGCTAATACGTCTTTTTTTAATTCAGTTCCAAAGCCTTAGTTTACAACGCCACTAAAACAGATAAGGACCCAAAAGCCTAGCTGACCTGAAACACGGACAAAACAAGGCTCAAGACACGAAAACACGAGCCTGTATGACGTAGATTTAGCTTTCACTGCATATTACGCCCTGAGAAAAACGACAAAATCCACCCATGAACGCTGATGCGACGCTGTAGATTGTTTATGCAGAGGGCGATGCGCAACTTGGCTTTCAATAACTGCATTCGTAAATAACCGATTTGCGCTAACACTATGAAACATAATAGGCTTAAAGGCGCCTCTCTACAAATAAAAGTGGCACCAATGTCCGCTAGCTAACAACTGTTGGGCAATTACTGTGACTTAATCAACAAACATTGCCCACAGAGTAGATTTTATCCATGAAATTTATGATTTTACTTTATTGGAGGGCAATTAATCATACTTATGCTAGGATTAAAACGAAATGCGATCAGGAGCGCTGAGACCTGCGTAGTCTCAGTCGAACACGAGGATATGCCTTTTAAAAAGCGCCCTGAATGCTTCCACGGAGGTGTCAAAATCAACTACATAGAACTCGCATGACAACAACAACTGAAAAAGGCACAAGACAAAAAACAGATTCAGTGTCCCGGCATGTCGAAAAAACCATGGGTTGTGTCACAACGGCACGCCAAAAAACCCTGTAGGGAGACGCATCTAATGAACAGGGACTTAGGGTGTGTACCTGCAGGGCTCGTTGAGGCAAAACTATCGAAATGATCTGTGTGGATTGAGAGAGGGAGAGAGAGGGGGGGCACTTGTCATTGTGCTTAGTTTTAGCTCTTCAGACGATTACTGCAGAGAGCACAGCTTCTGAATAGATTCAGAAACACCAGTGGCTGTCAATATCAGTATACAAAGGGCGGAAAAGAACAATGCCACCACAACAAAATTAACCAGTTTTTTTCCTAAGATAGTCGTTCAATTGGATATCAAATAACGCGTGGGTCAAAAAAGAGTACAATAAAATTCCCAACGGCGTGCATTTAAACTAAGCAACTCTGTCACATCAACTTTACTTTCTTGATGTGCAGATAAACCATCACGATTTACATTGATAACTACATGGCTTAAAACCGCCCTACTTGGAAATGCGCAATTGGCCAAGCAATTGAGAAGATTGATTTAGAGTGCACTGTTACTAGTACGTGGGGAAGAGGCGTTTACGTCAAGATCGGATTTGTTATCGGATGCTTTGGTTTTAAACAGAAATCACACCACAAGGCAGGCAAAAGCGGACACAATTTCAAATATCTCTCCAACTGACATTATATAAAAGGCAGCGTTGTATTCACTAGTGCTTTAGTGGAAAGGACTGATTACAAGTGTCCCAAGCGATTTGTATTTACTTGGGTTATGTGCTTCCTCGAGGACTACAAGTAAATATTCCTACTCTGACGAATTCTCGTAGGCCTTAGCCCACTCTTAAAAAGACTGTCGCGGGGACTCACACCTTAAAAGCCTAATTTGTGATAAGCACCGCAGACATGGAGCTAGCTTTCTGGTACCGACGCGGTTACCCAAAATAAATGCCAAGTAGGAGCGAAATAGCATTGCCGAAAGGCGATTAGAAGACACCATGACATTGGTCTGGAGTACAACTAACACACACAAGAGAGAAATTAAAGTTCACTTTAGCTATCTAAATAATGGCAGTTTTAGAAACGCTCGAAAAAGTACTCTGGATTGGGATTTTGACAACCACTTAGTAAATTGCTTTTAGTCATGTAACAGCGTGAATTGGATCTGTACACATACACCGATTAAGGTATTTAAGCAAATCGACATGACCTTGGATAGGGGCGTTGATTTTAACCATGTATTAAAATCACCACAAATAGAGGAGGCAAAGAAGACGAAATACGCGTGAAGGTGTAGTTGGCACGGCGCTGTCCAACAGAACCAAACAATCGACCCCCATGTGTCTAATGGCGTCTGTGGATCAAGGATCGGTATCGTTCAAATATGCTGCAATAGTGACACTCAATTATCCAATTCAGTCTGCATACTGGTTCGAAATGCACCTTGATCATTTTAAGTTAAAACACTTGGCTTTAAAACAAACGCGACTTCAACTCTCAACCCACAAAGGCAGGTGCTACTTTACCTTGTTGCGATTCACAGCATCATTACGGCCTTCAGTACGTTTTCTTAAATGCCAAATATGCAGAGGTTTTGGTGGAAAGTGTAACATGCATCCTGCCAGGTGGATGCGTTAAAGCTTGTCAAAAAAAGGATATCACTTTCTGTTTACAAAAGATTGGCTTACTTTTCTGTGAACACTTAAACCGATTGCACCAACTTTTGTAGGCACGTTTTACCTCATTCAGCGGTAAAAGGTGGATTTTTTCAAGACTTCCAGCGCCTAGAAATAAGCACATCCGAGAGGATAAGGTCCGTAACGTTCACTTTTTAAGGCAGAATCACGTGAACTAAAACTAAATAAACCTCGATACATTGGTTGGTGAGTTATTTTAATACGAAAGATACCGAAGTGCTTCCTACACTGCTGTTCACTAAAGGTACTTCTACGATCCATTAAAACAAACTCATGATTGCTAGCGCATATACGGGGCTGAGGAATTTCCTGTAGTATCACCATAAAGTACTGGAAGTGATCTTACAGATTTGATTTCTTCTCACTCAGTTTAATTCACACAAGAAACCAATGTTAGTGCAAAATGGTCTTCTGTACCGTGGCGATGGATATTTATTTCACGAAACATGTTGCCTTATCCGTAGACATCTTAGGTAAAACTGCGAAATGATCGTTATGTCCACACCATGCTCGAGTTAATTATGCCATTGTTTTTGGTTTTTTAGTTTCCAATACTGCTTGCAGAAGCTAAGCCTAAACAGTCTTCAGTTAACTTCAAACCTAACTGGCAACGCCACCGATGCCACGGTAATTCCAGACCTTTCCAGTATCCAAGCCATCTTCGGGACAGGCACCTACTCCTCCCATCGAATTCCTGAAGTTCGACAGATCCTCATCTACTGCTACGCGATCCTAATCCTCTGCGGGACTACCTTCAATCTTGCTGTGCTTTTTGCTTTGCTCTACTTCAGGGAGCAGATTTTCACCAATATCGCCAACATATTTGTCTTCACATTGGCAGCATCAGACGTTGTGCTCTGTGGGGTCTCCATGCCAATCCAACTGTATTACGGAATCGACGACAACAGTCGAGTTAACACAGGATTGTGTCGAACACTGTTTGCTGGGTTTGGCATCCCCATGTACGTCTCCTGCCTGACAATCCTCCTCATAGCGATCGACAGACATCGCTTGATTGTCAAGCCAACGGCACCGCGTGTTTCAATTCGCACAGCTCTATGGTTAATCTTAACCACAGTGGTGTTCTCCGCCTTGAATGCAGTCCCTGTAGGTCTCTACACTGAAAGCAGAGGAATTGAGGGATTCCGGAGTTTTTGTGTTGAAGCGTGGCCTCTTCCAGTCTTTCGTTTGGTTTACTCGATAGCCATCTTTGTAGTTCACTTTCTTCTTCCTCTGCTGGTTTCAGGAGGCCTCTATTTGGAAATTTACAGGCGTCTGGCGACGCTTCCAGAACAGCTGAGTCTCTCAAAGGAGTCAGAACGTAGGAAAAGGAGGACGACAACCCTGCTGGCATGTGTGGTCGTTTGTTTTGCCATTTGCTGGACACCATGGTGTGTTTTCTCGCTCCTCGTAGAAATCGATGCATACATGACTAAGGGTTCGAACGCACCCCATATGACAATTAACTTTTCTGAGCTAACCCTAGAGGGCTGCATTGCATGGCTCACAGACGGCCGACTGGGGGACAATCAGACCGAGGCATCGCCAAAGACCCATCCACCACCCACAAGCAGCTTCATAAGAGGCACCCACTTTACCCTAGTTGACATGATTCTCAAGCTCTGGGCGATGGGGTCTGCCTGTGTTAACCCCTTCCTCTACGGTTGGCTTAATCGGCCTATTCGAGAGGCGATGATAAATCTTTATGAAATGATCTCGGGTTTCTGTTTTCGATCACTGACGCCCGAAATACGACAGGGCAACCGAGATCTGAACGTCCTTTCCAATAGAATAACAGGCAGACCTAGTAAAGTCAGCTATAGATCCAGCTGTGGTCACTATCCGCTGACAGAGAGAGGCTACAATTACCAAAATAATGGCACTGTGGGCAACCTGTTGCCGAATTCGAAGCAGCAGAGGGGTTTTAAATGGAGAGGTGTGTTCGAAAATGGCTACCGATTTTGCCTTAAAAGGCCATCAACAGCGAAATCAAACAAAAGCAACAGTATTCAGCAAACCAAGCAGAGGAGTAGCCGCCAGAACTTGGACCGGGAGACAATGGTGCCACCGGGTGCAACAGACGTTGTGGTTATTATTGAGGGACCGACTGACTCCCAGGAGGGATTGGACTCGGGCAAACGCCTACGCGTTGTGTAGTGCTTTGTCTTTTCACAACCCTCTCTCTCTCTCTCGCTCTCTTCCCTCTGCTCCACCTTCCTTCCCTCCAAAACTGTATCCCCATCCATTGCCCAAAAGAGCCCTTCTAAGCACAACTTTTGTACTGCGAAAAAGAGTCAGAGATAAATTCCAACGTGAGAGTGGTGCTCATTATCCTGCAAAGGTCCATTGGGAACGAGGCGTGGGAAAACCACAAGCCAATAATGAGGGGATAAGGAGATTCGTACAGCTTCGAGCTCATGCATATTTTACCAACAGACCAAACGGCGTTAGTGATCATAAGAATTATTGATTTACGCTCCAACCCACGCTGTAGAGATGCTTGGCTGAAACTGCACGAAATTACCCAGAGACAAAAAGAGGATTGAGACAAGGTAGCTAATCAACCGTTTATTGGACCAACCTGTGCATGTGCTGTTGGGTCGCTGTGCGTAAAATCCTCGTGTATACTTGTGCTCGTAAACGTGCACGGGAGGTACATAACTGATGGACGGTGTTGCTCAATAGAGTTCGGACGAACTAGTAAGTGCACAAGCGTCCGAATGATGAGATGTGCGGTAAGTGGCAGAGGCGTGCGCGACGAGGATGACTGATCGTGCGTGTTCGCAGAAGCGGCGGGAACGCTGAGAGGGAGGGGGGCCATGTGCTTGAGGTCGCGGCGACAGCATTGATAGGTGCTGTAAATTAATGCGACCCACAAAAGCAACATCGATCGGCAGCCGAAGACTTGTGTGCTTATGCAGAACTGCGCCAAAGGTAATGGCTACACATCTGGGGAGTTTTGCCGGAATTGCACCGTCGCGGATAGCGAACAGGTGTCGTGGGCAGTTGACGGCCTTTGCGCTATCACTTACATCAGATCCACCGAGCTATACAACTCTACGATTGCAATGACCTTCCGTTGACGCATCCAACGAACTTGATATTGGTAGGATTCAATCACCAAAAGGTGAAAGAATATTTATGCATTAGCGCTGTACGAGGATAATTGCTAAATTCTATTACCCAAACTAATTTGATTAATACATCGTCGCACAGCTTGGAGCAATGGGCAGGCCATTTGAATAATTTCTGGATGCTGATTTCATGGCTGGTGCAACCCAAATTGAACAAAGCACACGAGGGGCAACACACAAGCCTCGCAGCGCACATAAAAAAGGTTTACTGACCTTTGTGTCATCGACAAAACGCAAAATTTGACTCAGACACACCCACAAGTGACCGAGGCTATTAGCTGCAATCGACAGATCAGAGAAAAGAGCTAGTTGCACTTCCAACGAAGCTCTCGGGCCTAGTCGTTGGGTAGAGTTTCGAAAAAGGGCAATATCCATCATTTCTAAATACGGTTATACACTAACTTGTACTTGATTTGTGACTTGGTTTTTACAGACTTTTTCTTCGAGCTTACAAGTACATTTAAAAGAGAAATATTTTCACGGTCTTTTGCGGTTTTGAAAGGATCAGACGCAAGTTGTCAGAACACCGAACGACAAGTCTACACAAGTTGCATAACCTCTCACAATAGCCGAGTTTATGACGGCAAGTGGTAGACAGCACATTCGATGGCACTGCATTTTTTACGAATTCCAACTAGGAAAAATGCTACTAAAGCACGAGAATCAATTTTAGTTTTCTTGGTGCTGACGTCGTGGTTTATGAAAAGCGTACTTATTGGTATAACCGTTTTAGAAGTGATGATTTCGATCGTAGTGACCCGCCGCGTCCCGGACAGCAGCCTCGAAAGTTTGAAGATGCCCAATTGCAACCTCTACTGGATGAAGACTTGGCGTAAACGCAACAAGAGCCTACAGCAGCTCAGCTAAGAAAATTTTGACACATGATGAAAAGTTTATTTTTTTATTTCGAGAATCTGAAACGTAAAAGTCGTTAGTAGATCTCGGGTAACAGTACACCAACGCCGAATCAGGACAGCCACTTGAAGAACGTGTAGAAACTGGTCGTCAGGCGGTGCCAGTGGAACGCTTCAGCGGATAATTGAGCAAACTGGGCAAAGAACTTGATCATAAAAGGCCATTTACTGGGCAAGGAAGCAGGTAAGTCATACTGTTCCTGCATGGCAACGCTCGACCTCACATTGCTCGCATTAAGTTCTCCACTTCAATCAATGGATTTGTATGTCGAACGAAAACACAAGTCACCATTCTCTCGCGCAACGAAACCTAATGCTGTTGACTTACAAAATACTGCTACAGCTTGAAAGAGAAATTAACTGTCGAGATTTGGCAATGAAACAATTGCTGACAGAAAATTGAAGGCTGGGATTGTAGTCAATTAATCATTGAATGCGCAGGCATGAAAAAAAAGTAACCATGTAGATTGACAACCGAAGATTCTTTTAAATGTTAACATGCACAGAATTTGTCGATTAAAATGAAAACATTAAATGTGAATACGCTTAGATAGGCCCACCAATTAATGCAAAAAGCGGACGTGGTAGGTAATTCAACTGGCGAATCAGTTACGATTATGCGGCAGTTATTCAAGGCCTAGGTTCCGTGTGATGTGTTGGCAGGGACAACATGATGGACTTCGAAATCCGCTGGGAAATCAATGAGGAGGAGGCACTCAAATCACGTCACAAATAATTTCGGAAAGGGAGGGTTTAGGAAGGCGAAAATGAGACTACCGGGAAACGTGGTTATCTGATTAGTCTCAGGACGCGGATGCGACTCCGAGAGGTATGCAATAAACACGACGCCTTACCACGGAATAAAAATGCGGAACTTTAAATCCTGGAACCCATAACTACAGTCCTTAAAATTTAGAAACTTGTGATTGAGAAATAACGATTCTGGAAATTTTTAGGCCCCACCATACCCAACACACAAAACACTTTTGAGGCGCAATTTGTGGGCGTGAAAATAGGAAACAAAAGCGGAGTGATTTTTAGACGTGGGTGTTCAGGCGAGTTGAATAAGACCAGGAGCGTCAGCAATTTCTTGCATAAATGGCAGTGTGCAGGTTGAAAGCACAGACGACAGCGACCCTCCACAGCCCTATTTTGGCCAAGTAGTAATAAAGAAGTTCTCCTTTCCCTCCCTCCCTCCCTCCCCCCCCCACTTGGCAATGGGCTATGCATTTAGAAGGGTAATTTTAACCTGGATTAATCAAGCTGAATTTACGGTTTATAACTTTGGCGCTTGGTTAACTAATGGCAATGTGAAAATTTAATGCAGCGCACAATTATACTAAATGCCACCAGAAATATTTTAACAACGACAATAAAGCCGCCTACAGAGAAGTGGAACATCAAATTATTAATGTGAGTAATTACTGTCCAGTGGGTGATGACAAGTTAAAAAAACCCAGGCGCACCAGGCTGTCGCCGAAGGAAGACACAGAGACGAAGTGAAGGGGAATGCAGTCAAGGCCAGGCATATATCTTGTCGGCTGGACAATCGCCAGGTTTCGATATGCGCTGGGTAATGTGACACCCATACCGCTGTCAGTACACCTCAGCAATCATCCACTAAGGTCCTAAGGATGCGAGACAGTGGGTGACAATGCAAAATTGTGTGGTACACGGCGGAATAGGTGATTACGGCACTGGGAGACGCGAAAACACATTCCCATTCGGGTTCATTCATGCTAGGGTGAATTTGACCGGTCATGACCTACGGTTTCTGTTGGGGATGTTAACATTCCCCAAGACAAGTTAATCAGCGTAGTTATTTGTGACGTCGATTCGCACAGCTCTGTTCACACCGTCACGCCATACCGTAAATCACACCATCAAGTCATCAATCGGAGACCGCCCGAACATACATACAAGTGGACACATCTGAGCATCCACTCGACTACCGCTTTGGCCCCATCTTGTACTTGAACCTGTGATTCAGACAGTGAAACCCTCTAGTCTGCCTTTATTCTGGGGAGGTTTCAACGTGGCGAACGAGGGGTTCCAACTATTGGGTCGGAGAATTGCATCAACATACAGGGACACATGAAACATTTTATTTGCCCGAATTTAGTAGGCCCTTTTTTAAGACATGGTAAAACTGGTAGGCCTGTGGCTAGAATAGAGATATCCTTTCGCATATTAAAAACAATCAAAAGCCTGAGAATTAGGGGGAGGCAATAATCGGTAGGAATGGTGTGAAGAAGCAAAAAATTGGGATGAGAAACTTCTAAGCCGGGAAAGCTTCGTGAGAAAGGAAGATGGAATAAAGAAAAGTATTGAAACCAAAGAATTATCGTAGAAATCAACCGATAAATTCCAAGGCAATAATAGGTTACATTAACAAAGCACACAGAGCACTTCTCCGTCATAACAGTAAAAATTGCCATGAAAAGGCAGAAAACCGCTAATTCACTTGGTAGACACCACTTATCGTGTGACGTCAGTAGCTGTGTGGTTATAAGGGCTGATTGTATTGAGGCGTGGAGGATGCACGCACGGAAAAATGGAAGGACAAATTAACCATTAATTAAATAATGGTAGCATTATAACAGATACCAGAATGACAACATCTGGGAACCAAACTTCAAGGTGTAAACAATGTGAGCTTTTGGGTCACATGGATCATTATCCGTGCAAGATAACAATTGCCCACACGATACAAACAAGTACATATGCAGGGAGGTCTATGCAAATCGCAGCAAATGTGACAACTTCCCAAACTCCTAAGAAATCTCATTGGCAAGACTGGCCGTGAATTGAACTTCTGATAACCAAAATCAGCAAGTCTTATTACCAAATATGGCATGCTAACTAAATGCATTTCCCTTATTTTCAGCGCAATGATAAAAAAAATTAGGGTAAGGCACAATTTGTTTCTTCCCAGCTTAGTCCTAGAAAAATGGTCGATGAATCACCAGACGCATTAGGCGCATTCGGAGTTTGGGCTGAAATTAGCAAACTCACTTGAATGTGTTCCTGTGGCGGGAATAACCGCCTAGTTGTTCATCCGCACCAGTCCCGGTCAGAAGAACCTAAGGTGCAATGGGATTGCGACAGGTTAGCACTCGCACCGAAATATGACTGCAAAATTAACAACATTGAAATAGAATTGCGCTCAAAAGACAAAATCGACTTCCCCGAAAACAGGAGATGCGGCGATGCTTTGTGGGCTGTTGGTTAACAGCATTTTTTGAGATTATTTCAAGATTAATGAGAGCAAAACAATCGGAGTACATTTGACCAATCAGAGAAGCTTGGTAGATTAGGAGAGTAATGCAATTACGCGGACAACCTCAGCAGTAGGTACGTCAAGCATTCATTTTGAGAGTAAACAGCAACATTTGGTCAAGTAATCGAGATGCTTACATTTACCACTTTTAAAAAGAACAATGGAACAATCGCAGGCATGAATAAAGCAGTGGCGAACAGTGACTTGGGGGACTGCTATTAGTCGTTCCACATGATGGCTTATGTCGTCAATACCAACGACGAAAAAGGGATCTTCAAACAAGCAATCCTGGGTTGGCAAATAACCACTAACAAAACAGCGTACATTAAAACTCAACTTGAAAAGTGCATCGCAACATTAGCAACCACCACCCACGAATCTCAGCAACGCGGTTGGCTGAAAGGCAAAATGACGGAACAATGACACCCCACACGCGTCGGTGCTCACATCCTTCTGTTGCCAAAGCACTTTGTTTGACTCCAAGTAAAGTGAAGTTGGGTGGCCTCATTTGTCTTATCTGTTCATCCCCCACTTGGAAAGCCCTCAAAACACATTTGTCATTGGCGCTAAGGATGATTTTCCTTAAATCCAAGTGACATGCGATGCTAAAATTTTGGCAATTTACCATAAAAAGGCGCTCCGTGAAGTCAACATTTGACTAACAACACATAGTGTAGAAAAAGATTACACTTGTCAGGAAATAGGACCGAACTCGAAAATGTATTTGATGGGTTGGAAGCGAGCAAAATTAACCGGGTGAAGAGCTACGCAGATCTTGGCAGGAAAAAAGTCGAGGATTCATCCTGGCAGGCTGAAGAATGATCTTCCCCCCACCAAGACACATTCGAGCGTCGCAAGTGGACAGCTTAATAAGGGAGCTCTAGGGGATAAAAACGAATTAAAGCAGCGGGATAGGCACGAAAACATGTCAATTAAAGACTGCATTTGCTCACTGCAGACGGACGAAAGGAACTATTGGTCTAACAATTGTGCACACGCATTTTGTACACTTTGGGGTAGACGATAAAATGAAGTTAACTCCCACATTGATGCCTAAAGAGTTTTCACTGGGGCTCTGCTGTTTAGACATTTAATTACACATTAAATATTGTCAAGACACGGGTTAATCTTATTGCCAAATAAACGGTTGTTTCTATGCCCAAGGGGTGAATAAGCGATGACCAAAATAACATCGCGCTTGGCGCCGCCGAGTCTGGATTTAGTCGCCTGATTGTCTGACCTGTTCGAACGCCCCACTAATAAAACGCACATGTCCCATTCATCAGCCCCACTGCAATCCCCCCCCCCCCAAAATTCACAAAGCTCATGTGACCCTTCACAACGCGACTGAGTCCTGAAAGCGATGCATGGAAAACCAAAGTGCAAGCCAAACAGAACGCGACACAAAGCGATAACGAATGCACACTGGATAACGACCCAGTCAACCACGAAATTACAAAGTCATATCCAACGTAGTCATGTTAGAAGCCTTTAGGCCGTCCACTTATGCCGCGACACGGTGAATAATGACCATGGAAAGTGCACGGGCACTTGCAACAGTATACATTCCGACAGGTAGTGATGGGATTTCGGCCACCCTACTTGGAAAGAAGCATTCAAGGGCCTGGATTACGAAGTGCATTAAACAAGAGCAATACACGAGGGCTCTACAAAATACGCCCTGAGGTCAAGCACCTGGGCGAGGAAAGTAATCAACAGACGAAAGGTTAAAGTGTCACCATTGGTTTAGTTACAGGGCAAAGCCAAATGAAGGCGCCAATCTTTGATGTAATTAAGCGACTACCAAACAAACTACTAACCTCCCATGCTCGAACATTGGCCCATCTAAAGTGCAGGGGTATGACTGAAGGGGGATAATCGAATCGCTATAGGGGGTCACTGGTGCCCAAAGAAATTACATTGGCGTGCTAAAAAAGGGTAGCGAGGGGTTAGCACGGAACATCAAAACAATTTGTGCAAAAATAAAGGTGCGGCGATAGGTTGCGTGAGGGCGCCCCCTTTTACTTTAAACACATTACCCACTAAGCCCCGATCGGTAGATTATTTGCCTCGCTTGTGGTAACCAAAGAACACTGCATTGATATTGCTTTTCCGCAGACGGAATCGTTTATGGTCAAGTTAGTCAGCATCGAAACGTGTCCTTTGTACAGAACTCTCCAAACGCCTGGATTTGACGAGCTTGTAAATTTAACATTCAGAGGTTGGAACCCCGATCAGAGCATAGATGGATATAGACGGTGTATACACGCAGGTGAGGAAGCCGCGTGACTTGTGCATGTTGTGAATCGTGTTTGTTAACACCCCTTAATACGGTCGCATCACCTCCGACACAGGGTCCCCCTTTTCGCAGCATGTCGCCAGCCGCGCGGATCCTCAACTCCCCCCTCATTCGCACAAAAATTTAACTTGGATTATCCTCACACCCAGGTCGCGATGTTAGCGCATGTATGGCACACACATCTGAGGTATAAATACACACGCGCAAATGTCGCCCACGACACAACGACACCAAAGTGGTTGAGCTGTGAAGTAAACGGTTGTGTCCACGTCTTCTCAAGTCTTTTCATCGCGGGCATCAGGGAAGCGTAATCGGGCCAGGGTTAATTCAGTGGCCCCGGCGTGGTTCAAGACCACATGCTTAGGCTCACAACATATACTTAGGACAAGTCTGCATGGTTAGCCAATAAAATTGACACGAGCACGATTTTGCTTCAACAAATATTGCACAAATAGCAGGGCCCATTGTCAAAGGAATTGACAACACGCTTGATTTGGCGACCGTAGTGCCACATCACCTGTACAAAATCATAGGTGTCCACCATTGGAGAGTTCATAATTTGTTAAAGCCATCCACATACCGCCACTGTAAGGAAAGCACCTCGTCACTAACTTGAAAATTGCCTATTTCAGCAATTGGAACTATTCAATGGCTTTCATTCAAAATACGTCGAGCACAAAGTGCCAGAAATCATTGGCATTTGACAGCAATGCTGCTACAGTTACCGAATCACACTGCTTAGGACTTTATGGTGCGAGTTACACCACATGAGAACATCATCACTGTTACTGCCGAAATGACAACTTCAGCCACTTTTACTCAGCACAAATTAAGCCTACAACCCCCATGTCGACTATATCATTCTGTTCAGAGGGTTGAAGATTGTGCTTGCTGACAGCAGGCAACGAATCGCAGTGTGGATCGTTGACTGCTGAGAATGAGGGCGCGTGGGTTGGGTGTGAGGTGGTCTTTCCTACACAGCTCGAGTAGAGGAAAGAAACATTAAAAAAAAACAAGATAAAAACCGGCCATCCAAAGACCAAGAACTAACCCAGCTCGGAGACGTGTAGAGCTCGGGTAGGACGTTGAGGTCGCATTCACCGGAGCAGATAAGACGGCCCCTGCCACGAGCAGCAAACCACATCGAGAGGGAGAGGCTGTCGTTCAGGATAGTCTCCGGTGATGGCTTTAGCAGCTGCCGGACCCGCTCCTGCCTAGGAATAGCAGCAAATAAAATAGTTGTCATGTCTGATCCTTAAAACAATTTACGATCTAAAATCAATGATGGTGTAGCCAAGAGAATCCGCCGCGAATGCACGAGACATGGATGCTTTTGCTGACTGATCATGTAGTCTGCAATGTGGTGATGTTGCCATGTTAACGCACTCCATTTCGGCTACCGCATATTCATTGCCGGTACAGCCCTACATCAACCTTGAACAGGTTCTTCAGCACTCACAGCACAATGCGTGGGTAGTTTTACTAAAAGGCTTTATCTCCACAAAAGCGATGTGGGTGGACCCCAGAGGAAAAGCCACGAGCAAGAATTCGATAGTCTTGGAAATGAACCACCGAGGAAGTTCTGGCTTCTAGAAGCTAAAACCATTTTCCTTACACCCAGTGAATGAATTTCGAGGAATGCAAACATCAAACTTGACAGCAGCTAAATGGTACGGGAAATGCAATGTGCACCGTCACAAGTTACGGACTCGTGAAAGCTGGGAATGAAACACCTAGGCTCTTAATATATTCCATCACCATGTGCGCATTGCACTAGTCAACACAAGCGAAATGCACACACAAAAATCATTGCAGCAAAGCCGACACTCGCTGTTCGTTTCTTGGGGAGAGAAGACATTTACCGTGGCAAAAATCAAACCCGAATTTTGCAGCCAGAGCATAATCAGACATGACAGTCACTTTAGGCAAGACGTGACATTTAACGTTGCGATGCGGGATCAAGTGAAGGGCTAGGGGAAGTGGGAGGGGTGAAGGGACTGCACCGCAGTGGTGATAGAAGCTGACGCCAATGCTGTGCAACACTACAGTGCATGCGCGTGCGGCTCGTGATCTGTTGGCAGGGTACACAGTCGTTTAGTTAGACAACACTCAGGCGACCCGTCTCGCTTGCACCAAAATCAGTGGAATTTATATGCGCAGGATGGCCGGTCAACTTGCTACTCATCGTGTTACCAGAGAATGGTTATTGTCCAAAAGAGGCCCCATAAACAACACCGTGAAATGGCAGTGGCAATCGTAGTAGCCGCTGTGGTGCGCTTTCGCTAAAGCAACCACCCTCTGGTACATAATCCGTGAAAGAAAACATGAAATATTGCGGTATTCGAGCAAACTTCTTCCATGCACCTCGCTTACATGCGTCAAAAAGTGCGAAGGTCGTAACAGCAAGAGGAAAGACAGATTTGTGTAAGTTAATTGATGTTTCTGTTTAGAGGGGGGAAGGCACCAAACAATTCAATACTCTGGGTAGGAGGTTCTACTAAAAGTTCGTCCCTTGGTACAACACAGGCGACAGAAAAACAACGTAATGTTTGCACAAGCATTAACATAAACGCTAGCATTAGTGTGTATCTGCTTACTACTTGATTTGACGGATTTTTGGTTGCTACAATAGTGGATTTGGATCTGGATCGCGTGACGAATGACCGTCGAAAAAGCAATATAGACGAGGCAACACACCTTGGAGTTGTCTGACATTTCAGAAGGAACCATATGTGAAAAAAACTATGCACCAGGACAACAAAGAAGCCGTTCGAATTTTCTACGACTAACCTCTGGCGACTTGCTACAACCTACGATGATTCAAAGCAATCTTCACTCATACAATGGCCAAAATTAGCATACTTATACAAACAACCAATCTTCTTGATGGAGTCAGACGAAAAAGCAGTAGACGGGCGTATTTGTAAGGGCCACAAGACAACAACAATAACAACAACAACAACGGCAGCAGCCAATAGCTGCGCATGAAGCGAAAACAACATAGATCGCCAAGGAGATATTGTAAAACGCTTGCATGTTTGGTGGCACCGCCGATACCATCAACGTATTACGCACACTGCGCCTCGGTGAAGTGTGTGAGTTTATTGAACACAAGTTCTGACGGATGCGATGTCACCACACAACAATATTTCCTAGGCCGTAAAAAATAAACAAAAATAGTGAAATGTACCAGAGTATATAATCGCCAAACAAGACTCGTGATGGTGCGAATTAGTGCGGCTGCACAGAGACTAAAACAGACAGGGGGTGGGAAGGACACAGGCATAAAAGCAGACCCACTCTTCCCCCGGAAGCAGGTGCAGTCTGTCGCAGATCTTGTGTCGCACGACGGTGCGACACAAGATCTGTAATTAAAAGCAATGCCTAGTCTCAACCCTGTACCAGTATCAAAATTTTCTTTTAAATATACTCAAATGGAAACTATGTTGCGATTCTCTGAGTGATGGGCGTTGCCAGCACGACATTTGACTGGACAGCAGCTGTGAGCAGATATGAGTGCTAGAGAGGCCAGGTAGTTCAAGTCCACGTTGTGGAGATCAGCGAGCGAACGTCGTTAGCAAGCAAGAGCCGGCATGGATCCAATCGACGATTATGAGTGCACCTCAAGTCGCGATGCTCGTTTAGTGATGGATGTCAGGCGTTCCTATTAGTAAACTGACACCTTACCATGCCAACGACAAATGTAGCGACCGTGGCCTTATTGTAGCAACATATCGTCTGGGCTCCGCATAACCTACGGCCTTCCACTTTCCTGGTCAATTCGTGTCTACTCCGAGGCTTCGACAACGCTCGGCTGGCTATTTAGAGCCCAAAACTAGTGAGGTGGTTGCAGGTCCACCGCTCAGAAAGATCGCCAAACATTTAGGATATCTACAACATGGTACTCGGTTAGTCGGGAAACGGTTTTACGAGCAGATGAGTCTTTAGGAAATGTCTCAAAAACGGGAATAATCTGAAAGAATTTGCGCAAAGTATCAAAAATTATTGCTCCCAAAAAGATGTAGTACGGGTAAACGTTTAATTTAAACCTTTGTTTCTGAATGACACAAACTAACATTTAAATACCCAATTTCATGGAAATGTAAAAATTACAAGATTACCATCGATAAGTATAAGACATTTTTTATCAAATTTACCCAATATTATAGATAATTCGTTTCAGTAAATTAATAACTAGAATATAAGAAATAGTGAAAACACCAGAAGACAACAAGGCACTCAGAGACACAGAGGAAACGTAAGTGCAAAGAGTAGTTTAGTAAAAATGCTACAGATTATTTGATTTACGAGGCAAAAATTGTGTCTACATTAGTAATTGCGAAAAGTAAGGTGAAGATTAGTTTAAAATGTACCGAAATATTCAAAAACATTCGAGCGACGCCAGACAGGCAAGTAAATACGCGTTTGAGAGCCAGACGGGTCTCAATAGACAAGCGTGTGAGCAATTTCACGTAACACTTGAAATGGCTCGCAAATGCATTGCTTACGCAAAAGTACACTTCATAATACAGAGTTTAATAGCGTTTCCCACTTAGTCAGGGCCACGTGACGAGGTGCGCAAAAGGGATATTTATATTTCCAATGGGTTCGAATTCGTCGGCACCGCCAACGACGCCTCACTTAATGCGCACGTTCACAACTTTACGGGCAAGCGCCTCATTTCGATGCACGCAACCACGTTGACGTCGGCTTTCCTCGCCAGTCGCATGGATGATTCTCCCTTTACGTGATGGCCACTAAAACCATCGTGTACTTGAAATGCTTCGGCGGTTGCTCGCACACCATCGCAGTAAAACCCTTCCGATGCCTGTGTCTGCAAAGCGCCTCCTGCACAAGGCTGGTTCCGACGTTGCTTTGCCCCATTCTTCCATGCTGAAAATCGCCCAGCTACCACTAAGTGCCACTTACCTGCATTGTTTTCTTGAAAGGCGTATCCTTTTAGTTGAGAAGGCTCACTCAAAACCCGCGTCTCTGTCAGTTGTGTTGGGGTGTTATTTTTAGTGATGTGAACTGATTATTTTAAAGGATTTGATGGCAGCGGAGTGAACAGGTAGCCGTCATTCCGTCACTAAATTATTGGTTCCTTTTGTCCGTTAGCACGCAGTACTAAGTCGGTTGTGCTTGAAAGAAACGGCAGAGTAGAGATTTTTGGAAATGCGGAGTTATTACAGTATCCCGCCTTCAGAAAACGTGGTTGAGGTAGCAAATGAATCCAACCAAATTCCTTGATCTACAAGTATTTTATTGGTGCATTATAGTGTGATTGTGATTAAACAGTAAAGTGACCATTCAAGGCAATAATTTGAACCTATGAACACACAGGCGGACAAACGCTGACGAACACCAGAAGTTTGGGAGCGTGTGAGGTCAAGGAAGGGCCAAAACATTCAGACATTGGATATTGACTGACTCTGCACTTATATTGCGTTATTAAATGTCAACTTTTGAATGTCCCGTTTGTTGCTGTACCTGCATTCCATAGTTATGCACTGAAGGCACTCTCAGAAGGGACGCTGGTGAGTGATTGTTGTGACACCGCACTTCCGAGTCTAGATGGACTAACGACAGGCCTAGGGCGGATTAATGAAAACACCACGAGGCAAACCCTGGCTACGGCAGTTGACCCAATGGGAGGCGCAGTTAACTCGTAGTGCGCTCGGTTGTGGGCACACATACATATTTCGCGCACTTTTCAAACACCCAATCCGCTTGAGCAGAGGTTTTTTGTCCTAACTGACTCAGTTGTTGTGAGTGGATAGTTGTAAATACTACACGTTACCAAACACATTCCGAAGCTTTTGCTTGACCCAGCTTACTTACGATTGACAACACGCCTACCTACCTAAACACGAGACGGTTTTTCAAAAAAAATTCAATTACAATGATTCCTGATCCGAGATGAGCTCTTCTTTGTTATAGTATCAGTTAAGATTCGTGCAAATTATTGTGGAGTCATACTTCGGCAAAAAACGAAGTGGCTTGAAGCAACTGTTGTAAGTTGTTATTTTGCGCAGAAAGAGAGATAATAACACTGCGCCACGGCTGTTTTCATAATCACATGTCGCTGAGCACTAAAAAAATTGTGAAACCATGAGTAGATAAGGGTAATAACGGGGAAATCAAAGTCCGGAATCTCCTGACAATCGGCAATAATAGTCCATTGTGAGTTAAAAAATGCCCTGACGGTAAAAAAAAATCAGCTAACTTGAAGGAAGGTGTATTTCAGTCGTAATAAAGACGGACCAGGAAGCCCAGATTACTGCCACCGCCGAGAATACACACTAAATTTGCACTTGAAATGGTTCTGGGGAGCAGACAGGTGACAGTGGGGGCGATGCGGCAAATCACGCACAAATCAGCCCTACCTCTCTGCCTCTTAAATAATGTACCACTGACGTATGGCTCTAAAACATTGTGAGAAATTACCACAAAAAACAACCACAGTGGAAAGTGTACTAAAGCATTCAAAATCGCTAAGCAAGGCCTTGTCATGCATGTGAAGGAAGGTGAAGACCACGTGACCAAACATTAACGAGTAATATAGACATGGACTCCTTACCACGAAGCTCATTCGTCAACCATGAACAGGTGCAGGTTCGAAACGCCAGTTGGAAAATAGGTGACGTATAGGCAGCAGTGACTAAATGAACCACGGCTAAAACATTTCAATGAGAAATTACAAACGCATAGCAGAAAATGGATAAAATCCCGAGGATCATGGAACAGTCGCAGTTTTCCATGGATTGATGGGAATCTCTGGAAGCCGGGTTTGTGTTGGGGGGTGTTTTCCAACGCTGTGATTGGGGATGCTTGCTAACAGGATTTTCTTCGAGAAAATATGTGGAGTAAAATTAACACAGCGGAGGGAAACAGGTTCGAGTACAAAAAGTAGCTTAAAAGAATCGGTTAGCATGACCCAGCACAAAAACATCAAAGAACATCGAAAAAAAACTCGGTAGTGTGTGTTGGGTAGAAACAAGGAGTAGAAATGGGTTTCGTAACACCGTGCCACAATGAAACTGACCCGGCGGCAGCATAGACGAATGCGGCACAATGTGACTGGAGTGTGGTTGCTATTGCCGCCAGTCAGGCATACAGCAGCGATGGCAACCGACTGCGTAAAAGGTGGCACTTTATCCCAACCGGTGATACGACGAAGGAAGGACTTACACGACCGCTTCAACACACATCGACAAGTTAAGTGGAGGAACTGCTAGGTTTTGAAATTCCATGATACTTGTGTGAGTCTGGTGACCAATTACTGCTGGGTAGCGCGTCTTAGGTGCGCACAAAGGGTTAGGTGGGTGACGGCCCATCACAACAAGTGGGCAAGAATCAACGGGACGAGAAGGAAACTCTCAAGTCGATTCATGCTTAACAGTCGTGCACAAGCGAGGCACGTCTAGCCTGTAATTATCTGCACAGCACGAGGTAAATTTTCAACTCAATGTGACCCCAACGAGTCTTCGCAAACGGGCATTCACGTAATGGTGCTAGCGAGAGTTTAAAATGACTGCTTGGTGGCAAGAGGGCAAGCCAGTCAGGTAGTGTATTGAAAAGGTTAGCAGAACTATGGTTAATCGAGTTCAACTTCAAAAGGTAAAACTAAAGTCACATGGGCGCATAACTTTTAGTAAATCCGGCCTGGAACAAGCACGGGCACAAAAATACATTACTTGGATCACACTAAAAATAAACAAGACAACTGACAAGAGAAAGGGGAAAAAGTACACGTGCCCACCCAAAACAACATCACATTCAAAAAAAAGGGAGATGAAAACTAAGAAAGCACCTTTGGCACTCATGCAGACCTTCCAGAAAGTTGCGCAATTTTAAGCAAAGAACGGCTTGAATTTACGGACAAAAAGTTGAGTTTACAAGTCTCAGATGCTGAAAAAACAAGTCTACAAAGGCTACATAACAACCAGAATGGTTGTTTGGAGGACTCAGTTACAAAAAACAAGTTTATCCTCATACTATAGAAGGGGCAAGAATGTACGGTCCTGACTAAATTAAACAGTAATTTCGAAGGATAGACGAATAATTTGGTGACATGATAACAGCTACCTGTTCACTCCACTGCGAACCAAGTCCTTAAAAGTAATCAGTTCGCATCACTAAAAATAACACCCCAACACAACTGACAGAGACGCGGGTTTTGAGTGAGCCTTCTCAACTAAAAGGACACGCCTTTCAAGAAAACAATGTAGGTAAGTGGCAATTAGTGGCAGCTGGGCGATTTTCAGCATGGAAGAATGGGGCAAAGCAACGTCGGAACCAGCCCTGTGCAGGAGGCGCTTTGCAGGCACAGGCATCGGAAGGGTTTTCCTGTGATGGTGTGCGAGCAACCGCCGAAACATTTGATGTGCTCAGTGGCTTGAGTGGGAGAAGCAATTTCCGTACTATGGAGTGCAGGTTTACGATAGCTCACAGATGTTTCCGCTACGATAAGTTTATTCGATGACAAGACCTCTCGAAAACCATTGCCTCTCATAAAGCATCGTAGCAGTGACGGAAACGAATCTTACTGAAGTCTTACTATGGCAGATTTTTAGATTATTAATGTTCTACTGTGTCTACCATTAGCACTTCCCGTGAAATACGATCCAACCCGAAAAAATATGTGGATCTCTGGTTCATCAAAAAGCCCACCATTACATTAACTCCTGTTTTTTTTAATATTTACCAACAGATATTCGATTTGCTGCATATTTTCTGATGCTATTTCAACTGATTTCATCGCCGTTCTTCATTACCACGGGGAACAATACAACGCAGATGACCATTTAACACCTCTAGAACTAACATACTTATAGACGATAACAATTACTCCCTTCAATTACCAGGGACCAATAACCTACGCCTTGCCGAATAGAAGTAATATGCTTCATTAAGCACTGAGGCGTCTCAAAGAGCGTCGCACAACGCTATGGGTAACGTATTTAAAGCAGACACAGGAGAAAGCAAGAATACCATGACGTAAAATTAGACTGCGGCGCATTCGTGTCCCAGAAATCATGCGCCTAAGTCCAACAGGGTCTATTTGGAATAAAAACGAAGGAAATGAAAGGCGAATCCTCTTGTTGTTTTTAAGTTTTTTTTCGATTTTACAATAATTCACACACACGCAAACGCCCTGGTGAAATAGTATTACGAAGAACATGAAGAACAGCTGATTAATTAAAATCATAAAATTTTACTTCAGAACAAAGACAACACTGGTATTTCACCAGTGTTAAACATCTGAGCATATCACAAAGGCCTCCAATCATTAGCAAGAACCAGAGAGGTTTGTTATTTAACATAATCTACGCAACAATCTTGTAAAATCCTAATATGTATATTGAATTCCATTTCGTGCGTAGTAACTCAGGCTGCTAAATTATCAACAATGATAGTTTGTAGTGAGAAGTAGTAAAGAACTTGTGACCTAGGTCGGAGCGGAGATGGGATCTAACTTGTCCGAACACTTGACAACACACTGTCAAGTTGAGAAATACGGGCACAACCAAGTGAGCTGACAAGCGAGAGATTAGGCCCGAGAAAATGATGCTACTTGGATCAGGCAAAAAGACGGAAGCATTTAGAACGAATGGTTTAAGAAAGCGTGTGCAAACAATATGCGTGGATTGAGGCGGGGGGGGGAGGGGTGGCGTTAAGCCGAAAAGGTTGCACGTAGCCGGAAATAGCAAAATACCGACTCCGAGCAGTCACAAAGCCTGGCATTTTGTCACTTTCACTTAATACCATGCTGTGTTAGCTTATTTTATTCACCGAAATGGATTTTCCAAATGCAAGAACTATATGCAAATGCAAAGGTAATTGTTCTTGAGGCGATGCAGGTTTCAATATACCAGCTGAAATGTTTACTGGCACACAGTTAAATATTTATTGAATGCGCATTGGAATCCGGCTGTTTGCCTGAGTTTTGAATTATAATCAACGGCGTCGTGCGTGTGAAGTGCTCACTTTGGACCGGGAGTTTGATCTTTCCATGTCCTACTCTTACACGAAAGGCACATATGTCCAGACCGAAGAGAGGTAATTGAGTTACAGCGCATGAAAACGCTGCATCAAACAAGTGCAGTAACGGGTGCTGCAAGGTGAGTCGCGATTTGTTTCCAGTTCGGCGAAGCTAGCTAGCTAGCTAACGTCAAGCCTTTGGAAAAATCGCTTTTAACGCACACACACACACACTCTCTCTCTCGCTCGACATAGATGTCATTATAAACAAAAATTAGATGAAGGGGCTTGGGACAGGCAGCGCAATACGGAAATGCTGGGCAGTGATAGACAAGTCATCCTAAGTTATTTAAAGGAGCCTACCTAATTCTTCTGAGCTCATCCACTGATACATCTACCTAAAATGAAGAAAAACGGCGATTACTGAGATGGAGGGAATCGCAGGATCTGGGTCACTTAGCACGCTAGTGAGAGCAGCAAGTGTGGAAGAGGAGTTGTCGCTTTAACAATGCGACTTCTCTTAGTGGCGTATTCACCTCAACTACATGCCAACGAACAAATCGATCTGGAGTTGGCACAAAGCTTAATAACTCCCCCCAACACAGATAATATAGGTATATTTGCGTTGTTACTATCCTGCTTAAAATTGACGGGAAAAACGCGAAAGAAAATGCGTTCCGGTTGGAGAAGTCAAGCGAAGAGGCCTCGAGTAAAGGATGACAATAATGTATCCATAACACTAGTTTTTTTCTATATCAGAAACGCTTTTAATAAAACAATAGCAACCGATTTAATCGGTGGCACTGCGACAGTTAGTGCGCGTATCTTTCCACCAAAGTGTGATTTTATCGGCAAACCTTGTAGGAAAACTTGGATAAAGTAACACCGAAAAATCCTGCTAATTTACCATTCAAGTGTGGGGTGAGCTTGCGGTAAGCGTGAGAAGCAGAAATGTGAGAGGCGAAACGACTAAGACTGACCACAAGAAACATTCAAGCATACGACGAATCTTCACAACACCCGAGAAACAGGAATACAAAGCCAGGACTTTAAACAAGAGCATGCATTGGTAATGTACCGAAAAACCAGCAGACAATAATCAGGGTGCAGTAAAAGTGGAAAAAAAACAAAGCATTAAGGAGTAAAAAAGGAAATATTTCGGTCAATACAGTGTAGAAATTAATTTGACACAACTAGAAGAAGCCAAACTACGTCTGGTGTTTTCAAAAAAGACAAAAGATTAATGGAAATTGGTAACGGGCGAGAACACGAAACGGCCAGTTAGTTCCACCGAAATATGGGCATCCATGTAGCAAGCTTGAGCACACCGCTTGGAATGTTAGTGGAGGAAGCCTCAACAACTTAAAACTAGCAACTGAACATGAATGCTACAACAAACGAGTGTATAGTGGTTCCCACGTGCTCTACCGAAGATCCCGCAAAACTTGTTCCTTGTATTCGCTAAAACACGTGGTCTATTAAACTTTGTCACTGATTTGCAGACGACTTTAACACGCGAATTTAATGGGACAGGAGCTGCCAGTGCATGTTTAAGACGTCGTCACAAATCAGGAAAAATAAACAATGGCATTTTTAAAGAAAACTTGCCATCAACCTACTCGTCAACCGAAATTTGCCGCGGTGACAGGTACAAGAAATTCAATAACATTCACAGTAAGAATAATCCACTCAAAGTGGCTTTTTTGCTGATAGCGTACGAAATAGAATTCAAAAGATTATAAGTTGGATAATAAGTTGGTTGAAGTTGGCATTCAGTCGGATATGGGAGCGTTGGTGAACGCACCGCAAACCTGTCGTAGACGTGGGAAAAACGGGATGCCTCGTACGCAGTCCGATCCAACAAGTCAATAAGCGATTGTGTCCACTAACCCTTTATTCACGACATTTCAGATACTGCAAAACCTCACCTAATCAACACAGTGGTGGTAATACCATCGAGGTTACTTGACAGTATCCATAATTGTTATTGAATTAAAACCAACATCGATTTGACAAATCTGCTTTAGTGGGATGCGAACCCGGGTAAAACTTAATGAGCGCTCTTAGAGTAGACAGTTTCGACGCTATTTGACAAGGACGATAACTGATCCGAGTCCCTTTTTTGTATGTGCTTCAATCATAGGCGTTGTGGAGAGTCCACCCACCCGGCAAATCCACGTCTCATCCTTAAGTTATGCAATCGATAAAACAGCAACAACAGAATACATACAAACGTGTTAGCCTTGACAGACCAGGGTACATTTGTACCCGTGCATTTAGGTGACTCGTCACACGAGCAATTCAGTGCGATTTGTCAGTCTGACCATCTCGGTGTACATTGTAGACTCCTTCGGAAGGACAAGGAGCTGATTTAAGCCCATGCTCTCTAACCTTGATCATTCATGGCCTTAAAGAGTACATCCGATTATGCATTCCGTTGACCCTTCGTGACCTCACACAATCTCCCTCCCATTAACTTCATCAACTCATTATCCTCGATAGCTTACAATTTACTGCGAACCCTTCAAACGTAAGCAGTCTTATTCCCCAATTTACGCACCATTTTAATTTACATAATACCAGGGGAAATGAGAAGATTATTTAAAGGAAGTGGATTAGGTGAATGGAGCTAGATTAAGCATACACGTTACAAAATCTCTGAATTAAAACGACCCGACAAATCAGCTATCCGTAGATCTAAGAAAAAAAACAGGAGTATCTCAAAACACTGCCAAACTCGAGCGGTCACAACTACATGCAACTTGAAGTTGAACAGACAGTAACCTACGTGGCGAGCACATGAAATCGTCGTTTCGAACTGAGGCAGGTGTGGTCGCCCATAAGTACCCCTCTTGTCCGTCTTGAGGTGTTAAGATCGATGAAAAACTATGCAAATTCCACACGGCTACGTAGTGTAGACCATCTAGCGAAGCAGAGAACATCGTACCCTTAACCAACCGAAGTACCCGCACCAAAAATAGTGGAGGAAGCCTTGCGTTGCCTTGAGCCCGAAACCACTTGGATTAAACAGATTCCGTGCTGTTTAAACAATTACCTATCTTATGTATAAACAGTCTCATAAATCGCCATGGTTTCGTAGAGAAGACGGGCGTGGGGTGAGAGCTCGTGCATTAACACAAATTTGATAAAAGCGCACGAACAGTTGTAGCACTAGAAGAAATATGCCCCCCACCCCCAACCCACGAATAGCAACAGCACTAACGAAAACAAATGTGACAGAAGCACAGGTCTTCCATGTGAGAAGAAAATCACCTTTTTGCTAGCATGGGCAGCCTTTGATAGGGAAAAACAACGCACAGCATTGAGCAACTCACGGTTGAGTGTGAGGCGCGATGCCCTGTCAAGCTGGACGGGTTGTAAACACGCCCGGTGTGCGCGGTGCGAAAACAGCGCCCAACGGAAAACCATCCCTCAACTCACACGTGAGCCAACCGACATGGAACGCCACTAGGGTTGTTAATGATGTGTTGGTTGATGCATCACATGTTAATTCACCTGCCCAAATTCGAACATCCCATCTGAATGAGACGCTGGATGGTTATATGCTGTTAAAACGAAAACCGTGATCTTTAATTTGTTGGTTGAAGCACTTTTTGATAGTCGTTAAAATATACGCTTGTGAGATCTACAATCGGGTCAATAACCGTCGAGGCCAACGGTCGTGGTCATACAACGGGTAAGGAAATGCAAAAAGCGGAGTTAAAATTAAAGCGACTGTCGTTTTGAGTGAAAATGGCATGATCCTTGGGGATAACACAGACTTCAATGACATCCAATGCAAACCTTCCCGCGTGGGAGGAACACAGAGAGCTCAAAAACTCATACGTAATTGAGCAGCCAGGTCTTCGTGGACTCTCATCGCCACAAAATCCTTGCCACCTAGTGAAATAAGGCTCCAGGTCCACCAAAGTGCCATTACAGTCTGTGAGTAAATCGATATCAAGGTGAAATTTGAGTATGAAAAGCAAGGTCACTCAGAATGTGAACTGATACGGTTCTTCAGGACGGAACACGTGACCTTCGATAATTACACCTGTATTGAAGGTGTTCAAATAATAAAGATCAAGTATGCTGCAACGTTGGTTCCTTTGGTTATAAAAGGACACAACTGCAAAACATGCGAAGTCTTCTTAGGAAAATATGCAGCGAGTAATCTTGAATCAAGCAAGTTACCAACAAAAGTAGCTTTTGAGATAATTTGGACTAGCCGAGAAAAACCACTGAACGTGGGTGTCACTCGAAACCGATCGGATTTTATCGTGCTACCTTTGCAGTGAAGTTTTACCAAACGAGCTTGAGTGAAGTGTATTTTACGGGTTGATCGAATGTCACCGATTGTCGATTATGCGTGACGGGTAAATGCTCATTCACGGGCTCTGCCAAAAAAGACTTGGGTGCTCAAATGTAACTAAATCGTTATATTCGCTATCACCTGTCTTGTCTTTCTTCTTGGGTTATCACGGAGTCTCAACTAACAGGATTGCAAAGTAGTGCTAACGAAGCCGCTACACCTTCTCATATATGTGCACTGCAAGAGTCACGCACAACCCCCATTTAATGAGTTTTGTACGATTCGGGAGGAAAATTAATGATTTTTTTGAGAGATCCAATCATTTTTATCGATACACAGCGTGTTGTGATATCATCATCTACTAAAATGCATCACGCAGGTAACTCCAAGCTCTGTCACTGAAAACGGCGACGCCAAACTGGGGTGCGAACAAAGAGAACAGGCCACCAAATTAGGGAATGACCATAAACAGATGCGGCATGGAGGCCCATTGAGGGGAATCGACTTCTGATGAGGAAAAATGGGAAAGCCGTTAAACGTACCAAGACAAGATGCCAATGCCGCGACGGACTCAGCCGTCGAAGTTCATCGAAGCTGCTCAAGGCAGTTTGCCGGTCGGGAGCTGTTTCGGGTGAAGCATACACTGTAGCACCTCCATCGCCGCTCTCTCTGAAAACGGAAGAGTAGGCGTCAGCCAAATGCACCACGATTTTTGCCGTTATTTATGGTAAGCGATTAGACAGAATGGATTTGCTCGAAATGTTCTGGTTCACTAAGCTCCAATTATGACCACAACAGGTGCCTTGCGTGTTTTTATCTGCTTTTATGGGACGAAAACCGCGCTAGTCAGTGAGCTTTAGATTACCTTATTTATTGACAAAGTTGGTTACTAAAGTTATCACAAGAAACCAGACACTAATCTTCAGTTTCGGGCAGAACTGATAGTCTAGCGCTTAACAAAAAACAGTGTTTTCCAGCAGGGGGTGAAAGTTGTTATTCACGAACTTTGTTATATGAAAGAATTTGCAGCAAGTTTGGCATTTACGGGGTGATTACAGTTGTACACACGGCATTGAGACGCGATTTGTTGCAATACACGCACAAAATTATCAGATACTACGTACCCACGCCGTTTAGATGGTTGAGCTTTTGGTTGCAGATGCTGGAATGCGACGTTTATCAGGTCGATTGGCTGGTCGCGTGGAACATACCTTGAAAATAAAATGTAAGACTAATCAACAGTTAAAGTAATCAGAACCAGAGAACTGCGCACTCAAGGCTGTACGTGACAACACAAATCAGGAAAACGAAAACCGAAGCCCCCAACACTGTGTGGTTCCACAGGATTGAACATCGAAGCGTTCAAGGATGCTATCAAGGGAGCAGGGTCCAACACATTGCTGTCAGATGTCTGCGTCGAGCAGCTAGACCCCAACTCGCTGGTAACATGATTAAGACTGATTAATGATGCTGCAGACGGGTTTTATTCCAAGACGGTGTGGATTTCAAATCAACAAAAAAAAACGTCCAAGGCCTGAAACTAAATTGGACTGCGAGCTCGGTGCTAAGAGGAATTTCGAAGAACATGCCAACAGCGGGACAGCAATTCCAGCGAGACTTGGAATGAAACACGAAGGACTCAATTCAGCTAAAGGGCAATGGTGGGCATAGCTAAAATCGCGGCTGAAGTGAGTTCATCGTGGTGCAGTGGGCCTCGTAACTACACATAACGTATCTAAATAGGCTCTTCGGGGTCTACATCAAAGGTTCGTTCGACGTCAATAATTCAGCCCAAAAAAAGTATAGAACATCGGAAAAAGGGGAAAACTAATGTTTTCAGAAAGAATAAAAGTACACTTTTGTGGAATCTGCACTCTTAGTGGAATTGGGTGGTGTCAAACAAGACAAAACAAAGTGAAGCCCTCTTGAAAACGAGCATTCGACTTTGTTACAAGCAAGACGCTTGTATTTTTGACGTAAACACACACACACACCATAATTTAAGGCATGTAATTGCTTCCGAAATTATCCTGTCAGATAGTGAGCAAGTGCCGGTTATTCCGCATTTTTTTAATAGAAATTGTTCAATTCTACAGGAAGACGAAGTGATGCGTGCCAAACAACTGTGACGTGTATGGAGGAGAAGGAGTTTACGCAAACATATTTTGAACCACGGAAGACTGATCAGGTGATACAAGATGAAACGGTGATAAACACTTGCGTGGCTGATGATGGCCAAATCAAATCAAGCAAAATAACCCACGACATAGAAATCAGATCGTAGATAAAGTCTGCGCATTTGAAAGCAGATGCGAATCACTTCGACACGCTTTCTTGCGTGTTCCGATGCGACTTGTAAATGTAAACCTCACACATTGAGGGATAGATTTACGATACCGCGTTTTTTTTGCTCAAACGTAATAAAACCATCCATTAAAAAGGCAATTGGCAACAAGCAAGAAATGGCGTGGAGCGAAAATTAACCCAATGAACCACGCCGGGGTAAAAGAAAAGCGTACGAAGGGAAACCCAGATGTTTAATTAGATTGAGTAAAAGTCAAGGACATCGAACTGTGTTGACAACAGTAACAACGGACTTCATTGGGCGCTGGCGCCTACTGCTGGGATTGTGGAATTCACGATGAAAACGGAAATTGGCAAAGACGGCTGACATGTCTTGTCTCGCATTCCTTTTCAACCAAACACAGCCCCATCAAACTTTGACGTATTTGGTGCCTTTTCTAACAACCATTAGTGAAAAAAAAAACAACAACATTTGCGTTTTCCACAATAGACACAATGATCAGTTTTATGACAGGAAATCGCGAATGTTTGGATGGGCGAAATCTCTACGCTATCCATTGTGCGTCGGAATGTGGTGCAAAAACGCGAGCCTTTTTTCAAAGAAGATAAACTTTGTATGAAAGGCCTTGCATTGAATTTTCACAAGAAAATACGGAACTACAAATCACACAGCCAACGAAACAAGAGAATTGGCGCCTGCCCACGGCATCAAATTAAACTAGGCTTAGTACTGACAATATATTAATTGGTAAATAAGGGTTTCTTCCGACATATTTTTCATAAGAGTTGAAAAATTACTCGTAGATGTTCCCTATTGGGATACCAGCTCGTTAGGCAGTGTAGAAACTATTGTACTGCCTCTAGCATCAAGCGTTGGATCGGAGTGCCGTAGGCTGTTCGTTAATTTCAAGGAAATGCAGAGGGAGATTAGTGCCATCGAATGTGCTGTTTACCAGTTGCCGTCACAAGCTCGGCTATTCTGAGAGGTTATGCAACTTGCGTAGACTTTTCGCTCGGTGTTCTGACAACTTGCGTCTGGTCCTTTCAAAACCACAAACGACAACACAAATCTGTCCATTTGAATCACAATTTTAAGCTCGAGGAAGAAATCCGCACAAAGTAAGCCATGCATCAATTATAATAATATGACTGGCATGGGTGACTTTACACCTCCTGAACACAACACTGGTTATTATTAAATCAGACACGTGGTCAAATGAAGGAGAAGGAGGTGTAGGTGTGAAGGAGTCACATGATTGAGAGGTGGTTTCAAGGCCAGATAAATCGCACAAAAAGGGTTTCTAACTGTAGGCTTAAATGTCGCCCAAACGAAAACCAGCGTAAGCATCATCGCAGAAACAAGCCGAAATCAAATTGGAGGAGGAGGAGGGTAGAGAGGAAGCATCAGCATGAGCGAGAAGTCTTTGTGTGCAGACGAAGCATGCCAAGATATGCGAGTGGGGTTTAGATGAGAAAAGGTTAGACACTAAAATCATTGCTATCAAAAAAAAAGATAACTGAAAATGGTGGAATGCTTGCACATGAAGGGAAGATTTTCTGGTAACTAATACGCCTATTAATTCGTTATAGGAGTGGAATCTGGGTAAACGGTTAATGCTTACGAACATTAATTACCTTGAATAAACAAATATTCCACAAGACATGAATTCACTTGAAATAGGAAAGACCCGAGTGCCAATACGCTTCTACGATAACATTACGCAATAACATTAGTTTAAACAATGTCTTGTAGGTTGGCCAGACGTTGAAATGACTAACGTCAGGCGACTGCAATGTTGCCGGTTATCACGAGGAACGACAAGACATGAATTGTGGCCATACTTTGGTGATAAAGTCATTGTAACGTGAATAAGGCTGGAATTCTCTATTAAAGAGTTTCGTGACAAACTGCACAAATAATCGAGTGATGAAAGATATCATCCACACGAATGGATACCACTGTGAGATTGAACAAAATCTACTTGAGGAATAAGTGCTAGCAGTGCGTATCATTGCAGCGTGCACTACTCAGCAGTCGATTTTTCCTAGAGTCGGAAAAGAGTAGACCGTGTAATTGCAATGAACAGGGAATACCTGGTACCCATGACATATTACGACAGAAAAAACAGCACAGGCCGCATCTAATCTAATTAGTACACAAATAATGGAACACAAGAAATAGCAGCCAGACGGTGATTGAGAATAACGATTCGGAAAAGCACGCAGAGTTGTGAGAAACCAATGAAACGAGAACATATTGAACCGTATTTCAAGTTTGACAAAAGTGCTGATGGCCAGTTAATGTAATTCAGGAGTTTGCAAGCGAACAAGCTAGGACTTCAGCGAAGCTCCGCGTGTGGCAGATATTGCCTTGTGGTGATTACAGCGTTAAAACTAAGAACGTTGAAATTCCTAGCGAGCAGTCCCCAATATGAGTGCCTAACTGGATCGAATTGTCTTTGATTTATAATATTTGGAAAAAAAAGGAGACACTAAGACAGTGGTATCCACTTGGAAATAATCACAACGCTAGTTAAAAAATGTATGATTTATTCACCTGTGCAAATTTCAAGACAGCGACGCAGGTGAACGCGCAAAATACCTGTAGAAGGTCCCAGTTAAGGCAGGCAGCATGGACTGGCGACTCCTCAAGAATGCACGCAAGCAGTCGTTTATGAGGTAGGTACAAAAGGTTGCTGGGCGGGATACGCGTCAGACAATCGAAAGGAAGGGGGCAGGCGAAATGATTAAGAGCATTAAATGTGTGCTTGTCGTAATTCCCAACAGAGAACCCCAGGGATAACTTCGGCACAAAAAGTAAAACTAGAGGGATCATTAAGGCAAGTTATTGCAAAGGGGAAAAAGGCCTGAGCTCGTTATCTCTTGCAAATTACATGTATATCGCGCAAAGGAGTGAAAGTGATTAAAGAGCTAGGAGAAAAGGAAGTGCCAGTTTAAAGGTGTGTGGGTGTTAATGTTTGCCGAGTGTAAGTGTGTGAAAAATGCAAAGCAACAACCCCAGTTTTGCATACTTTGGTAAAAGTTTGTTATCAACCACAGAGAGAGAGAATCGAATAGAAATCACTCATATTAAACAACCTTCAACCAAGTAGTTTGTGTAGAGAAAGTTTTTCTTGCTATTCCATAGGCATAAACACGTGACCTTGGAAATCCGAAAAATCGCCTTTTTTAATAAATACCATTTCGCGCTGGTGTGTGGGCGAAAATTCGATTAGGATGGCCCCTGACCTTAGAATAGATTAACCCTACCAAAACGATCACAAATTTAGTTAATAATGAGGGCAATTAAATACATTGCGAAGTCTGTGTCTTGAATTGACTGCACATTAGCAGGGCTCGATTGCAACTCCAAACAGAGGTTGGCTAACATACCAAAAAATAATAAATAACGACGATGCGTAAACATGGTGGTGTGGAATTAAACAAAAGACGGATCGTCCTTTTCCACATTTTTACTAAATTTGCAATTACTGAAAAATTATCAAGTCAATATATCGATTTATCATTGGGGTTTCAGTAACAAGATTGTGCCAAAACTGATAATTAAGTCTAAAGGGAAAAAAATCACAATGAGACTGTCTGCCGCCGTCAAGTTTTGGGTAAAGCGCTGAGACATAACCGGTTTATTAGAATTTCGTCTGAGATTTTTGTCACGACCAAGGTCTCTGAAGCTAACATTGCTACTGAAACCATCCTAGTAGAAAACAAATTACCTGTCGGCGAGAGCAGCGACCACGGTGGAATCAAGGCCACCAGAGAAAAGAACACCAATGCGGGCATGCAAACACGCAGCTTCGTTATTCGAAGCCGCCGTTGCGATGCAGCAGTCACGGCAGGAACGTGCAGTTAGCCGAACACGCATCGAAACTGCGTCGCCCAGACAACTCAACAGAGACTCAACAGGGTCGCACACGTTAGTGACGGCAAGCGCGTTCGTAACAAGAGGCCGGCGAACACCAACAACGTCAAACGTGGTATGAAATGGATGCTCGCGCCAAAATGTGGCATGTTGTTCGGACCAAGGGTACCAAGCGTCTATTTGGAACCCACCACATTTGCTCGCATGCGCCGTGTAGATTCCGGACGCAGGGACCTCGAAATAGTTATCGTCCTAAAACCCACAGAAATCATATAGTATACAGCAAACATGCTAGTATAAATGTAGATACAACGTACACTTGAGCCGCTGATACTACTGAGAGACGATAGGCTAGAATTGCATACAAGTGAACGTCGACCAAACCTATCTCGACCAAAAAACACGCGTTTCGAAGTTTTATGCACAAGTACGAAGGCGAATGAGCCGTTTAAACGGCTGAATGTGTCAAGGATTGCATCAGTGGAATCGACACAACAACCCAGCCTTTGAACAAGGATTTTAACACCGGCTCGAGGTTCCTCTTTGTCGTAAATTGTGCCATCCCAGAGAAGAACAAAATCGGCAAATTGTACTGGCTGAGTAAAAGAGATGCAGCCTTGATGGGAGGGGGCACTGCAGTAAGCCGTGTATGGTATTTCTTCGAGCGAAAATTCACAGCTGGACACGAGGTCGGGTCCTCGACGATTCAGGCAGGACATATCGACGTTGCTGAGACTCTATTACCCAAATGAACAAGCTCGTGTAAAACCGTACCTGGTAAATTGCAGTCGTACACAGAAGAATACCACACATAGTTCTGAATAAGGAAAACACGGGATTTAAAGTATTCGAGAATTTAAAAGATTAAAAAAGAATATTGATCGTCCAAGACAAAGTAAAGCAAGGGAAATGATAACACAAAGGAATTGAAGACCGCTACTGTACTTAATTCATGATGATTTAATTAAGCGAAACTTGAAACCAATTTGTACTTAAAATTAGCAAGCAAATCAACCTGAGAAATTAAAAGAATCCACCATTCTTTACAGTACTGTAATAAAATTGGAATTAACTACCTGGTGGAGTCAGGAATAAATAAGGGGAATTTTAACAAGAACTCCGATTCAAAGACCAAAGAGGTGGTCTAAGGAAAATGCTTCAACAGTCTTTTTTCATAGCCTTGAAAGGAAAAATTGTCCTGTCTTTGCAGAGAAAGGGATTAAAGACAAAGAGACATCGGATATATCAATTTTACCATGTTTGTGCCTGAAAAATATGTGCACCCTAGATTCAACTTCGCTTCGGTGACGCCCATGTAAACCAGGCAAACACTTGAATTACAACAATCGACAGGAATATAAAATGATGGAGTCTAGGAACGTGAAAGGCAATGAAAGACACAGGGAACATCATTTTTGGATCCTAGACGAATTATTCTATATACAAACCGAGGAAGCTCGCACACAGTGACGAAGCCATAAATCTAAACAATTGGAAAAGAAGATATCTAGTCAAGGCTGGAGATTTGCCTGAAAAGCAAATGCGGAGAGGTGCAAGGGACAACAGTACACATGTCAAGGAAACTACGGAGCCTATAAATACGTCATACGCATTACTTGTTGCTGATGACGCATGAAACCCAGAACTATTCCTTTTGCCTTGGCAGCAACAGGCCTCGATTCCTACTTTGAGACAATAAAACCAGAAGAAGATTAACACGTTTATGTAAATGACCAGCTACTTTTATGTGCACATTTAATCCTAATTAATGTTTGGAAATTACATGGGCAAAGAACTAAATATTAGCGATCAATTTAAAACGGGCCGGGTAAAAAACGTGTGGCTGTGGTGTGGCGTCGGATTAGGGCGCAGACATGTTGGGCCACCTGGTCTCAGCCAACCCCGTGTCTCTCTGCGATCCAAT
>UXSR01005423.1:65261-79439 GCA_900604375.1 Mesocestoides corti | reverse complement strand
CTCGAATTTACACCATCGGGCACAGTTTCATCAGACTCATTTATTTTCTTATACAATTCTGGCATGACCTACATAATTTGGATCGTGTGATTCGGCACTGGGTGTAGAATTGTGCATTCGAAAGAGCCGTAAATTGGCATGATTTCACTAGTGCCTGGTGAGCAGGGAGGCCTGCGTAATTTGGGGCAGTGAGAGTCTACCGAGCTGGGATGAGGTGGGCGTTGGCAGTAGAAGACCACAATCGGGAGTATCACGCAGCCAATTTCGGAGCTTGGTTTCATTCTGTGGGCTGACCAGTCTTCTCATGGGTGGGTGTTGCGCCTGGCCGTGGAGCGCACCGTCCACTGAACGGTAGTGGCTTGTACTGGATGCGTGTGATCTGCTGACCCCGTTCGTGGTGGCACCTTGGCAAGAGGTGGGGCTACTTGCGAATGCACACGATGCGGAATTGTGGGACTCTGAAAATGCAAAACAGCCTTAATGGTGTTAATTTGGCTACGGATTGAAAGCTGGTTGAGCATCAATCCTTTTCCTTAACGTCCAGCTTATCAGTCTTCAAATGAGCAACTTTCTTCCACGTGTTACTTGATCCATAATAGTCAATTACCGCTGTGGTGGACTTGTCGACGGAACAAGTTGATAATTAAAAACATTTCGTTGTATAAATGTTGCAAACACTATTTACTACAATGGCAAGACTGCCCGATATTTCAATGTATAAGGGACATTATATTGCGACCACAACTGGAACGGAGCATGGTCAAAATCGACAACTGGGATTAAGTGTTTGCTTTGACCAGGCATTGCTTGTTAGAATCGCTTGCTGATATCCAAGCTTACGAGTTTCTACTTTGCCCAGCCCGCGAGCTGAAAATCGATCAAAATACTTGTAAGGATATTTCACTCGAGCATTCCCGCTCATTCCTACTGCACATAATTTGCTTAGTTCGATTTATACGCTTACGCGAAACATCGTATTCATGGACACGGATCGAGGTTCACGCGGTGAATTGCAATTTACTACGAGAAGTGTTGGCTTTACGTACATTTGAGGAATGGTGAGCAAGACGGGCAAAAAGATGGCTTGTTTGTGGTGGAACTCTTAAGGTTCAGTACTCAACCAAATTTTCTCTATGAATTAGGCGATCCGCCAGCTCCTCTATGCCGACTAGTTGCGCTGGTTGCGCTGCGACCAAATTATTATGGATCATGGCAGCCCTCGACCACACATTTCCTAGGGTATCAAGACGGTCATCCTGGTACACGACCGGGATGTTGCGACACCTTTCCAACTCAGCTCCAGCCTTGCTCAGCCAGATTACTTTCTTATCCACTTGATTTAAGGTTAAATGCAGGGCATCTAGCAGTAATGTCAACACTTACCCGAGTCAAAGAAAAGGTAAAGAGTAAATATCACCAATTATTAAACAAATAAAAAAATTATTTAATTCGGTGGTTTTTAGTGGAAGTACAAACATCGTGAGCACCTTGACAATTTTTATTTTAATTTGTCCTTGTTATAACTGGTCACATATCCGTTAAGAGAAGTCTAAAGACGTTGTTTTTAAAAATACCAAGAACTATAGTCTAATCCTGGCAGATTTACCAAATTCTCATGTAGGTTATTCAAGGTGCTGATTCCTGTAAAGACACACAATGGTTTCCAACGGACTCACTTTTGGGTTCGGCAGAATTGCGTTGAAGTTGCAATGAGTCAGCTTTAGTAGGAGCTACTATGTCGCCACCACTGAGGCATCTGCATCTGAGGGTCTTCCAATTACCCCATAACACTAGTCCGGCTCCGATTCCTACAGTTTCCATTGATGCTGGCTTGAGCAGACTTACAGGCACTGAGGTTGACGGAGTACCGAAGCACATCCAAATATCTCCAATTATTCCAAGAAGTAGAGGTCCAGCTACGCACACAATTGTTATGAGGGCCCTATGAATTGATTTAAGCAAACGTCTCCTGTTCGCAGGAGTTCGAACGACTTTTACTACTACCGAAAATGGCAGTCGGTGAAAACTCTTTAAATCCCTATAAACTCGGATCAAAGAGGCTAGGGCAAATGACATCAGTGTAACTCCAACGATTACAAAACTAGCTTCTGGAAAAATTACAAATAAAAAATATGTGAGCTTGTCCTGATATCCAGCGTGGCATGAGCCCGTTAGTTCGTCGGTGTCAATTGCTTGGAGAAAGAGAATAGCCGTAGTTGGGAAAAAAGGCACAATCCATGCACATATGTGAAACCAGCGATCCCAACGCTGAATCGCCTCCAGGGCCCACCCTTTGCTCGAGGAAAGAAACCAAGAAATTGATGCTATAACAAACCAGGATGCGATCCCAATGTTCGCATAATGTGCGAAAGTAAAATGAACCACACAACAAATGTTGGCGCTTCCATAGATAGTCTGGATTTCATCTTTACAAAAAATTGCTTCACGCAAAGCCAATAACTGCGGTCCGCTTGAAGCGACTTGAATCAGGCAGGCATTTGTCAAAAAAACCAGAGGCCGAAATGGGTGTGGGAAGCGACTGCTATTAGCCAAGTAAACGGCTAAGGAGACCAGGCATGAAGCAGCATTGAGAGAAGTACAGATAAGCAACCAGTACCTCACTGTGTTCTTTTGGAGGGAAGAAAATTTTGAATCCTCATGGCGCCCAACAGGAGACGTTGAATTTCCCTGGCCAGGATTGTCAACCAAAGACAAACTCTTGTTTGTTGAAATCGACACACTGGAAGGACGGTAAACGTCACCTTCAAAAGTCTGTGGTCTAATGCAAATTTTATCATCTGATGGCAGTTTTGTGCAATTCAACTCGTCAGGCCATTTAAAATTAAAACGGAGCATTATCGGTGCACAATGCTGTCTTACGTGGTTGCAGAAGGAAGCACAAGGACTCAAGTAAACAACTTCTCCCATAATTTCTGTACACATTGGAAAGTATACAGAGCATAAGAAGAACTCCACGTAGCTGGAACAGCCTATTTTTAATAAAGAAGAGTAATCGCGCAGCCGTTTCGCAGATTCTTCCTGGCTCGTTAGCCCCACAACGTTAGGCAGGTACGTGTGTGTATATTCCAAACCCAGGCAAGAGGGTTCCTCAATGGGGTGGCAGTTGGTTTGTAAGCTTTCAGGTGAAGATCGTTGATGGTGCCGCTGCAACCTAGAAGCTGAATTCACATCTATGGGGGCTGCAGCTGCTATTATTTGGATGAAGACTAGAAGGGCAGAATTCGTGTGCATACTACCGTTCCTGAGAGAAAATGATGACGGAAATTTACGAGTTTGGTTCGGCAATTTGCGGTGGAAGGTGGACGGATTTTATGGCTGACCACCGAAGCTAAGGCAATCGCTTACAGCAATAAAATCTTCGGAAAGCTCTGAGTAAAAGGTCTTAATAATATGCCCTGGCACTGCGGGTACTGACCTTTATATGACCTGGTTGTGGGTTTCATTTCATGAACCACTGGGAAATCTGGTTAATCGTGGCATTTGAACCTGTGTAACTGATGCTTTTATCGCTGTGTAATGCTGTGTCGGGGATGTGTGAACAGTAATCGAAGTGAGAAGTTAGGTGCATTTTGCAGCATAGCCTCATTAACCGCAAAAGATATCAAATCGGAATTTTACACGCATTGTAGATGGGAGGATCATTTGGCTCCGTATTTGGAAACAGGCATTTGAAACCATTGCACTCCGCATTTTAATTATGAAAAAAACGATCGGCAGCAAACTAAAGAGGAAGTTCTCATTAGTTGGTATGTTTTTTTTTTAAATTTCACTCTGTTTTCTAAATTGTAAAACCCCAACAAGCAGATTTTTCTCTGTTTCATGTTCAATGACAAGCGGTAAAGTGTATCATTTCCATCAAATAAGTATACGTTTGATACAACTAGCCATCAGGAGAAAGATAATGACGCCAAGTTTGACACTTGACGACAAATACAAGAACTAGCTAAAACCGTGTGTCCCCAATCTTGAAAACCTATGAAAATTTAAATAAGATTAAATAATTTTAAGTCGGAATAAGGCCTTATAAAACAAAGTGAATTTGCCGATATGCATTTGGAATCAGACAGCCCAGAATCTCCAGCTTTAAAATAATTAAGTCTTAGGTATAGAGAAAGGAATTGTAAAAGTGAGTTCCATAAATCTTTATAAAAATTTATGCTATATTCCATGTTGAGGTTGTGCTAAAACGAATAACACAACCTCTGCTCGTAACTTCCCAGAAGCAACTTGTTCAGGGCAGCCTGGTCTTCATCACCTCACGATTGCACACAACGATCAATATTTTAATTTCGCGCGGTGTGCACGAATTAGTCAAACTAACTGGCTTCTAGTATGAGTCAGGAACAAAAACTGATTGTACCCGAGACTTCTCTACTGAAGTACAACAATCCCGTTCGTGTCTCAAAGAAGCAAACAAAAGTCGATGCGAAGGAGGGACGCGCTTTCGATCCACGTAATGCCTGTCAAATGGAGTCCACTGAAAGCATCCTTGCCAGCATCATGCCGCCGAGGCAGCTGGAAATTTCTGGTGATTTGTACATCCAGGAGGTGTCTTCAGCCCCAGCCTCACGTATTGAAGTCGTCCAACTAACAAAACAACTGGACCAGCAGTTGGAAGCGAGAGGAGCGAAAATGACTGGAATTTGCCCTGTTCGCAGGGAACTCTTTTCCCAGGTTCGCAAATGAGTGTGTTGAGGTTGCTGGCTGATAATACTAAATAGTTTGCACCTTTAAATTTTAATGTCGCCTTTCGATTCCGAAATTTTAAAGTTCCAACGACTCATTGTATAAATTAAGCTCATGAGTATCATTTCTGTAGATTCGGCGTATGACTTAGTTGTAAATAAAATCGCGTTTAGTGATTTTTTAATGTAGCAGTCACATTTGTTCTTTTTTTGAAAAAAACCTTGAATAAACGTAATGTTTATGTAGACCTTCACCATGCCATGTCTTATTCTGGAATGATCGTACAGTTGCCCCATCTATGAGCATTCCGGGAGCTCACAGTTTTGAAATAGAATATAGGCAATAACTAGAGAATTCGAATTTAAGGGCCTTTGCTGTGAAAGTCCAACCAATCTGGTTCTAGGCTAGAGAGAAATACTATAGATGCTCAGTATATGCGACAATCTGCGCGTCACTGAAATTTGACTCTCCCGACGTTCCAGGTTTTTGACGAACTGATCCGTCAACTAACAATACATTGTGCTGAACGTGGTCTTCTGTTGCTACGTGTTCGTAATGAAGTCCAGACAACACTGTCGGCACTGCAATCAATCTATGCATCTGGTGTGGTATTTGGTCTGCAAAAGTCTCTCGCACGTGAAGCCGATCGCAACCGTCAGACGACCCGCGTGGACGAACTCGAGGCAGAAATAGCTAGCCTCAAGAAGAAAATAAAGGTCGAAGCGCTTAATTGCAAGGCCTTGGAGGAAAAAGAGGCCAATCGACTGGCAGCTGCTACGCGAAGAGCAGAGGAGGATGTCAATTTTTTGCGCAAGGGTCATGAGCAGCTTAAGGCACAGTTGGAGGATATTTTGAATCAATTCAAACAAGTAAACGAATAGACAGAGGCTAAATGGTTGTGTTCTCGTCTTTCATCTCTATATATGCCATAAAATCAAATATTAAATCCACGAAGCATCACCGCTGTTTTCCTTCGGACTGCAAAGAAACCCTTCTTTTTTGGCCTGCTCGATTTTAAGGATGATCTCCCAGTACATTAGATGATAACTCGTATAAGATTTTTTTCTAGTCAAATATGCGTGGCAGCTGTACTTTAATGCTTTCCTAACATTTGGACCTGTAAGCATAAAATTACCAAGTCCTAATTTGTAGTCATAACACTTGTAACATCACTAGCTTTAAATTTTAATTTGACTAAAATTCCTTTAGTTAAATTTTAATTCCATATATACGCATATTCCAATTTGTAAACTGATTTAATCGCGGCCACAGTGTCAACCATTTCCAATCAATTTCTCGCAACACATTGAGTGTTAAAATTTTTCACCCAAATACAAGTGATAGAAGACCCACAAGTATTTTTCAGCAAGTGTGTTTCCAAAAATTCTTTGTTTTTCACAATACTGTCGCCTCATTCTTAAAGGTTACTTTACCACATGTTAAACTGCAAAACCTTAAAATTAAGATGATAAAAATGCTTCAGTTGTACAGAACAAACGTATTTATTTAGTCTAAACACATGAGTGTTGTTTGTAGGTGCTTGGAAAATAATTTGGTGCAATTGGCTTGCTTGAGGAACATACTGCAGGAAAGAAGGTTTCATGAAAATCCACACTCTTTAATAGCAACGTGTTCATTTGAAGACGGCAACAAATAAGTGCGTGGTTATGGATTAGTAGATTAGTCCTGCCAGTAAGATGATGCGATATCTAAAAAGATAAAAATAGCAGGCGCTTTTAAAAAGGAAGCAAAAAAGAGCAGAAACTATTAACGATGTCCTACCAGCGTCTGTGTCTGAGCACTCGATGCGGGGCACTAAAAATGTCTTCTCCATTACCGTGCTACATAGGTGTTGAACAAGCGGAACTTCGCTCAGTATAGGCAGTAAAATGGCAGCGACTAGCGAACAAACTAACCAAAAGAATATGAAGATCACCTAAGGATGCAAAATGAAGAAATTCAAATTAAATGCCACATTAGACAAATGACCATCCGTTATTGTCTGGTAGTTTGGTGTGAGTTGAGGAAATGCATGAACAAGACTTATTGTCTGAGTTGTTATACTTAAATTGCTTGTCGTCAGAGTCATAAAATTTACAATCATGAAGATGACATATAACTGAAGACAGCACATAAATCATTCTTAACCTGACACTCTCAATCCTCTTCTGTTTTATTTCAAACACATTAACTGCCTTTCAAAAAAAATAAGGCACAAGTGAAGGCATTACTTCTAGAAAAGTGACATAGAAATCACTAGAAAGCTGTAATTAAAGTTACTACTTATTATAATCAATACAGGTCTGTGAATCTAATGGTTGATACCGAGTAAATTTTTTTATAGATAAAAACAACTCTAGAGCAACGAGTTCAACAAGATTGTTGCCCTGATTGCAAACATTCATAATACGAGTCTATTGCATTTTTTCTTTTTTTTGACCATGAGGCATAGTCCATACTTGGAATGTAAGTTAATAAAATTTGTTTTCAATCCCAAATTTACACAAATTGTTGTTAAATTCAAGTAATTTGAATCCATTTCAAAACCTAATGGCGATGCATCGTATCGTGGAGCACCAATCTACACATCGACCCACATTTATGACAGCAAATCCGGTCATAGATCATCTGGTATGACAGGTAATCTGAGCAAGTTCGTAAGTCTTTATCAACCTCCCTCAAGCCTCGTCACGCACAGCATCTTCCCCACGTCCCAATCGTTAGACTAAATTTTGGTGCGTAACCACCTTAGTTCTACTAAACTGACTCCTTAAAAACATGTCTTTTTATTCATTTAATATCGGCTCAGTTTTTACATTTTGTTGAGTGAGTATTAAAACAAAAAGCAACTGAGGTCAATGTTTGTCCCCTGCCAAATGTTTCATGCTTCCTTACCATCCATGGGCAATACCGTGCATATTTTGATGATAAATTACTTTATATTCTAAAAAATACCTTAAAGATATCGGGTAAATAGATTTTTATACTTCAGGAACATTCGCGTCTACCATAATCTGGAGTTAATTGTATTATTTTTGCTTATTTTCGGATGATTTATGTGGCGCCATTTCAAACCATTTTTTTAACATTGATCACAAAACGATGGCGGTAGTCAGATGCCAGTTCCTACCCATGCTCGAAATCCATCCAAGCTCAGTGTCTCTGGAATGCACCCAAGCCCGAGTAAAAGCGTGAAGAGCGCAAAGTACAGGGCAGTCCCCACTGCCGCTACTCTTCTAGAGGGCTGCATGGCTGCATTCACCTGCGCCACTGTAAGCTGACTTGATTGTGACAGGGGAAATCTAAACGTCCTAAAGTCAAGCAGAATCAAACACTAGTATTGTCAAGAAATAATTTGCTCAAAATCCTTTTTACTCACTGTGCATAAGTATGCATCCACGGATTAATGGGGTCCCCAAGCTGTAGCGTGCGTTTCCACGTAAGTTGTGTCTCTTCCATGGTAAAGCTGTCTGGTTTGTTTATTTTGGTAGCAAAGACAATGGCTGCAGGCAACATGAAGCTGCAAAGGATGCCGAAAGAGTCTGACACAATACCGACTTCTGTTATATCTAAAGGAGAGAAAATATCGTGCATATTCTCACTTCGTAACGTTGCCTCCGAAGGGGCAGCGTAGCCTTTATAACTTGAGATTAAAATGTTTAGTTGTGCTAAATGCGTTATCAACCATAAGGCACATCCCAGAGGCGCGCTCTCTCATAAACTAAATTTCAAAGACGACGGTTGTGGTTACTAAAGTCTACTGAATGTAAAAATACCTATATGTTCAAGCACTGACGATGGTATAAATAATAAGGAAAGTCAATAATCCTGAGTTCGTAATATTTGACTGAACGGTAAAATTATTGCAGTGCAAAAGCCTACTGAGAGGAAAATCCGCCCAGTATTTGTGCAGGAGGTTTAAAGTGAACCACGTCGTTACGGCCAGAGTTGAGCTCATCAAGCTTCCGATGAAAACGGCGGGTTCCGTGAGATTGTCCCAATACAGGGCCATGACAAAGCTCCCGAATGCTCCAACTACGCAACTTTTTGGCAATTCATTTAGAACTATCTGGCAAACCTAGGATGGAAAACATGCAAACGTAAACAGATTAATTATTTGCGCAGGCTTTATGAGTAAACTTTGGATCCCTAGGTGTAGTTAAATTTTAGGTAAATCAAATATTTGAATTTTTATCATTTTGCAATTAATCTCAGGTGTTTGTGTAAACCGGTATAGCAGTCAGTGAGTAACAAGTAAGCAAAGTTTTCACCCTCGTATAGGGTTATTCACATGTTATGCTGATAACAGTTCTTACAAATGGCTCGACGTAGACTGTCCAAATGTAGATTTGCACTCCGCTACATCGTTCACAGATCTTACTGGCTTTCGCAACATTAAAGCGCAAAACAGTGAGTCCACCATGAGATTAACTTGATTTTTGCTATCTCACTGAGAGCCCCTGATAATGCGCATCGTCCAGAGGGTACAAGCATGCTGCTTGTTTCCCCTCTCGTGATCGTCATGTACTCGATCCTGACTACCAAGCAGTCAGGTGACACGACCTTCGTTTAGGATCATCCACATTCTTAGCCTAAGGCCAGAATGAACCTGATTTATAACCTTAATAAAATTAAGTGCAAAAAATACTCGGAATCACGCGTTGTACCAATAAAGAGAATAGTATTTTACAAAAAACTGGTCCGCAGTAGTTAACTTATAGTCAGGTAACATTATCGAAGTAACGAATTTTAATGCAGAAATTTTGTATTCCAGAACTTTGAGCAAACACATGGTCACTGAACCAATTCTGGAGAAATTTAGAATGGAAACGTTTTTGTGTAGGTGGAATACGTTTTTGAATGTCAATGCTCATCAATGACGTCAACAGGGCTATTGACAAGAATGTTTAAAATTGATTATGTAAGTGAAAATTCATCCAATTTGTGGAAATAGGAATTGTTACAACGAAATTCATAGAAAACGCGACTATTAAAGATGGCCTTGTCAATTTACAAATTCAGACATTGAGAATACCCATCATTTTCGTATAAATTAGAAACGCAACAAATGGCGAGAACCCTTCTTTAAGTAACGCAAGTTTATGGCTTTTTTTCCACACGCTAGTACGTTTCTGGAGGAGCTTGACTCAAATGAAGACGTGACCACAAAAATGCATTCAAAAGCAACAAGAGCGAGTTTAAGTGCCGTGCTTACTGATGGTGCTAAATCATCTCATTGTGTTTCTATGCATCGTTTAGGCACTGCACCAATATTTAAAAAAAGGGCTAGCGCTGATGATACTCAAGTGACGTTGATATAGAAGACACTGAAGTCAACTCTGTGATAACTCAACTGTTCATTATGGTTAATTCCCCTTACTTTAATTTACTTTATTACCTTGGTAGATACAGTGTGTGTATGCGCTAAAACACGGTTTAAGCTTGAGGCACATATGTAGTTTTAGATACTAATTCTAGTGAAGAAGAATAGCATGACCTTGTAACAGACCCAAAGTTAAAAATGAAAGCAAAAATTACCTCGACGTAATTAAGCAACAAGCCCAAAGGAACTATAGCGCAAATGACGATGATTACTGAGGTGTTCCTTGCGTTTGAGAGTCCTTTTGTATAATTTAAATAGAGTCCATGTGCAGGACATCCAAGTGTGTAGGTTCGGTGGCCATTTTCGGCAGCCCTTAAAGGTAAACGTTTTGTTTTTAGTAACCAGGAGTAGCTACTGCAAATGATTCCGTAAGGCTTGGTGGCTTTTTGACTATAAACATTTTTGTTGAATTTTCATCACCACAGCTTCAATGACCTAACAATTATGAATTTAAATCGGTGCCCAAACCCCAGTGATTTGACCAGTAAATCTAAATGATCTGGTGGGAATTGAAATTGTTCTAAGGTGTTCTAAGGTTATTCAACTAGTTATCGCGGCGATACCCAAAATTATAATAAGGCTATGATGTGTAGACTGTCAGAATTGATCAAATAGCAGAGAAAGCGTCTAATGGAAAACAAAATTACTGGCCACAAAGTCAGGTTGATGTAAATTTAAGGGGGTAAATGGATACGAAGTGTTCTGGTGATTAATGCATGGACATGCATACATTCCTGATTTGTCCAGGGCCTTGTGCCCTTCTATACAGCCTTACACAACGAAATAACCTTCAAGAACTGACCAAGCATCACTTAATTGAGTATTGTGCATAAGCAATCGGACGTTTACTATGTAGCTGCTTTAATACCTATAAGTTATCTCTCCATCCAAAGCGTATTGCTACTAATTTGATTGCTAGTCCGGTCTAACAAATAAACCGATGCTTAATTCCCCATATTTCGCTCAGTCGGTTGCAATTTAGCGCTGATCACAACTTAATAAATCAAGCGCTACTCTTTATGCACGTTAATCCCAAGGCCTATGAATGACCTATCCAGTTCGAAGTTGAAGTCACCTATATCAAGGCCAGTGTGCATGAATCCGATGTACAAAGGTTGAATCAACTGATTACGCCCAAAGATGCCATCTAGCAATAAATTTACTTTCACGGAACCTTAAATGTTACAAGTACAACGGCATAATAAATGGACATCGATCCTACCTTAAGTTATTATTAGTACTTATTAAGCAGTCGAAATGATCCCTTTGATGGAATGTTTCTTAAGTGATTGGATTGTAACTGAACCCGCTTACAAAGGCAATATAGCGTTGATGGGGGCCAAAGGTTTGTTCTAACAAAAGGTCTCAAATAAGACACGGTAATTCTTTTTGCTAGGCTATATTAAACAGGCGCAAACCTCTTGCAGTGTTAGGCCAAATCACTGGCTTCATCCTGTCTACGACTGATTTTGTTATTTAGAAAGCCAAACCACAAATACCTACTTCAAGTCTTCTTGACATTGTAGACAGTCTGAATATTCACAGCATTGGCATTTGTCATTTGGCAGGGTTATTTCCCCCTTTGATTTGCCGCAGAAAATGCAACAGTTGAAATCCGGACTCACTCTGAATGGCTATTGCAAAGAAAAATGGTTGTCAGTAGCATGGTAAAGATAAATAGAAAAAGCTTTGTCAAACTCACCCTCATGTGTACGGCATAAATGCCATGTGTCATCACCTTCGTGATTGAAAAAATCTGCAAAACTGTCGCCGTTGTCACAATAAAGGCGTATAAGGCGAAGAGAAGAAGCAGGCCAGCTTGGCCGAAAAGACGCTTTGTTACTTCCACGGTTGGGTGCGCTGAGAAATGTAGCCACAAATAAAGCAATCATAATCTCGTGAGTAAAACACCAAAGAAGAATTTAAGAGTGTGGTTAAACATTAATTGGCAATTGATTCGAGTTTTAGCACGTGACAGATTTCTGCCGAGAATTTTTCAGTTCTGATGGATGCTAAGATAAAATTCTGGGTGACTAAGGGCATTTTGAAGGGATCCTACAGACATATATCCCATAAAATGTTCAAATTTGGCTTGTGAATACAGCGAAAGGCCAAAATGGGCATCACGGGGCATTCAGGTAGTTAAATAAAATGTCGTAATTGGATTAGAAGTCCTTCTCATCCATAAAACAGGAAGTGAGGGTGTAGGTAACAGAAACGCAGAGGAAAAAACTTGTCAAGAGACGATGCGTAGCAAAAGCTGCATGGTTGGGAGATGAAGCTGGAGAGGTAGGCGAGGCAGAAGGCCAAAACCTAATTACAAGTTCCGGTAACATACCATGATTCTGGGTTGTAAACTGTGAAAATCCAAGGGCCAGGCTCCCAAGTCCACAGCTCGTACCGAACATAAGGGGAAACGCACACCATATGCAAGTCATGGTTAGGATGCTCCAACTCTCCTGCCCAGGAGTGGCGAGTAAACATGTGTCCCACATTGCCTGATCAAACAATAGTTCGCTGATTTGTCCTGTTAAAAAATGAGTTTGGTTTTATACTGACCGTAGCACTTTGAATTCACATTTTAGGTAACTTGGGTGCCGAGTTTTCCCTTTTGAAAGTAGCTTCTGTTGGGGCAATCTGCAGCTTATTATCCCCCCAAAAATGGGAGAAGACTAAGGTCGTAATAACTCTAATTGCTAAGCCGCAAAACCGAATTTATTTTGTCATTGCATCGTCGATAATTGCAATGTTAATGTGAGTCCATGGCCGAATGATCACTGACTAACTAATAAGAGTTAATGCACGAAACGTTATGTCTGGGTTAAATAAAAGAAATTAAATAAAGTTAACTCATTTCGGATGCATAATGGTGTTCCGACATCAGTTAATTTGAGGCATCTGATTTTGAAGGTGTTTAATATGCACCCTGATTTTTCAGGTGTGAAGAAAAGACAGGTCACTCTTAGACCAGGAACGGTTGTTGGAACGCCATATACCACCAACTGCCCAACAAGGACGAAGTCTGCGGAAGGACAGAGAGTCAACCGTTTGCTCGAGAACTTGACGAAGCCGTGGTGGTGTGTGGGGTTTGCGCGTGCGTAATTATACCTCGGAGGTGTGACTCATAACTGCGCTAACATCGAGACCTAGCTGTGGGGATAATCCAAGGTGAATAGTCGTGTGAATGAAGGGGGAGTTGAGTAAGCTCATGAGATGGTGTACAAAAAACAGCAATAATAAATAACAATTATAAAAACAAGCGTTTTTTTTCAGTTAAACAAGTCAATTTAAACCAATTAAACTTGCCAATAAATTTAAGAAATCCCGATTGAAATGATTTGATGTTCCTCATGGATAACCAACCTTTGAAATTCATTTTGTCATCAGTCTCCAATAAAATTGTAGCATTGTAAATTTTGTCGATTGATCCTGTTGGAAAATAACAATTTAAACATTAACAAAACATTTTACTTTTGCTAATCATTTCCAAAATTTCAAATTGATGGCTCAATAAAGATGACTCTCTACCTACAAAACTGCTAAGATCTTAGCTTTTATAGCACAACTCATTATTTGGGCTAAATTGCATTTGTGTTATCCTTTTTTGTGACTAGATTTGGCCACATTTATGTTTTAGCTTTTGAGCAGTGCCCAAAATATTCTTTTCCAACAGGTGGTCTTTTAAAAATTGAAATACTTCGTTTAACTTTTAATATTATCACAAGAAGCAAGACGTGATATTTGCCAGTTCCTTAAAGTCTAATAATTATTATTATCGTTTTATTATTTGAAAAAATGATTACGAATTCAGTGGAAGTAACCGTACGTAATAATTTACCAGCTCAATAGAAGACACAGTGGCGTCTACGATAGCGAAGTTCCTCTTGCGTACAGCTTAAACTTCAAAATCTCGCAGATGCTTCTGTTTTGGAAGTTAGTCTGCTTCATATTATAATAGTCTTATTAATTCGAAGATTGAATGCTATTACATTTGACTGCAAGCATTAACTTCAGATTAGTGGACAACTCGTTAGACGTTGATTGTGGATTGGCCATAGGCAGATTCGAAAAAACGTACCCAAGACACC
>UXSR01005423.1:36731-64650 GCA_900604375.1 Mesocestoides corti | reverse complement strand
GGTGAGTTGAGCTACACTAAGTCCCAATCAATCAATTTGTAGCCTTGTCGAATCCGAATTAAACCCAGAATTTCGTCTTATAGAAGCTTCTTTAAATTTTTTATAGCAATAAAATTTTGTCAAACGTTTATTTTTCTAAAGCGATATTTTTCCAACATTTCTAACGTTCTTTGGATTTCGAAAAGTTTGTTGTAATCGCATCACAAGGTGACGTTAAGGGAGTCAAACGATGGCGAATTGATTTTACATGCACATTGGCACATTAAAGTCTGCTAGTCCGCGTTCATGACAGCCTACTCGTCCTCAAAGCCATGCAAAACAAGCGATAACAAGAGGACGTAAACGTTTCAGGCAGATAAAATAATTACGGTAGATTTTGTTAGATTTGAAGAAGGATGGATGACCTTTGAATTCTATTGCATCTAACAGTCTATTGAATTCAATTATAATATTTTGGAACATTCTCATAAAAGAGGTTCTTCTAAAGAATCGAGAAATGGCAAGGCATTGTCAACTCCGAGGCATATAAGTGCGCCAGTATCTGTTGCAAAGATTCTAAATCCAAGTGGTCATCAAAGCTATCTTCCATGACGATTTGAATTTCAACCCACAGCTATTTGCGTACGTCTTAATGTAACCTTCCATTATGACTTGACTTTTCTAATTATTCTTGCAGTTGTATCGTATTTTGGAGTATAAGTGATGATATTTTTTTAGGATTGATTTTTAGGTTTTTAAGATACCTGGTTTATATAATATTCTACTACGAGATTGAAATACATAGATAAACTCACTGTTGACCACAGAAGTAATGATAGAGATGTTGTTGAGGATTGTTAAAATGCAGAATAAGAGGTGAACACGCTTCCCGAATCGGGCAAGCATTAATTGAGGGAAGATCCTAGCTCCTGGAGCTCGAGTTCGAAACTGTGTCAGGAGGATGCCAAGCAGGCAGAGTGGAGTGATAGCCCCGATGAAGTACCACACAGGGCCCGATATGCCATACTACAAGTGGACATTTGAGTTATATTGCTTCGATACACCTGACAGGGTTGAGTTATTATTCTGTCATTATATTCGACATCATTTTCAAATGTCACTTAAATTGTTTTCAACTTTAATTTAGCAAATCTGAGCAAATTATTGCAAGGATGTAAAACTTAGGATTCTCTACACAGAAGCACCTTCTTAAACATAGCGCTGCCTGTTTTGCTATAATATTTACGCTGCAGCGAAACCCATGTACTTGGTCTTGAGTCCGAACTCTCATCCGTTAGAGGCACTCGAAGTCACCGGAGAAGTTACACATTTACAGTTACTGGGAGAATTTATGGCTTGACTCAACGCCATTATGTTGGCTCAATTTAACTTCTTAACAGGAAATTGCTGAAGAATTAATTTTAGACGCATTCCAAATAGAGAAAGCAAATTTTCTGCAGGAAATTTTTGCTCCTTTTTCACGTCAACATAGATACAATTTGAATTTTCTGCTTTATGTAAAAGAAAAAAAGCAATGGTTATGATAAGTTGTGGCCCCGATTAAGAGGCCAAGGTTTCAGTGGACCAGCTCCTAGTAGTCAAATTTAATTATTAAAATAAGTAATTTTATTTACAACTTCATATACCTCAACCATTCAAATAAACACACATTAATGAAGCATTAATTCTGGCAGACCAAGAAACATAAAATTTCTGAATAGATTGTCAAAGGGGAGAATTACACCAGATCGTAATTACCTTAAGTGCTTCATAACTGCTAGAGGTCAATGCAGAAGCTCCCGTAGAATGCATAGCCAAGCCGATAACTACGATTCCGAAATTCAGCGAAGTCCGCTTGTTGGTTCCTGTACGCCCAGGCTTAGAAATAAAAACAACTCAATATTTAGAAACCACCGTAAGCTGAGCATTTAATTTAATGGTTAAACAATGTGAGCATTATGATTCCGATCATTGTATCATACTGAAACTGGTGTCCCCAACTATAATTTATTCATAAGCCTTGCTTGGCAAGTATTGCTCTTTTCAAACAGATTAAATCAACTGATTCATGGTAATCACTGGTATTATAGAGAGATACGTTCAACTTGCCTGCTTTTTAATGAATCTCAAAACAACTCGGAAGGTGAAATTAATGATTAACATGTATGCTGGATAAAAGAGAAGTATCAGGAAAGCCTGAACCCAATCGGAGAACAGGTAATTTCGAGCTTCAACTGTAAACCACGTTATTTGCATGTTACCAAAGCTATCGAAATGCATAACTATGGCGTCATGCTTTGCGTCTGTTCTTTTATAACAACTAATGAGTCAGCAACATTATTTCGGGATTTAATTGGTTAGTTCCAGCCAATTAGACACACTGGCCATTCTGTCGGAATCAACAACCATTATAATAACATGGGCCCCAGATTTAGTAAAAGTTGTTTGAATTAGCCTACAGTATCGAGTTTTAGAGTCAGTCATGGAGGTGTTCATTAAATAATTTAGTGGTGAGTTTAATGAATAGTTTCCAAATTCTAAAAGGAAAATTTCACCTACCCTGAACAGTCACTACCCATTGTAATCATAATAAAATGCCGCAAAAAGGCAAACATTTGTCCACGAAAAACAATCCTGGTGTGTTCTGATGATCTACAAGACCTTAAAGTGCGGTAAACATACCTGATGTAAGAAGACCGTGCAAAATCTGGAGACTGGCTGTGGTTAAACGAGAATACATGGAATGTGTGCTCTGACCGAATGGAATAAATACTTCGTGCACAGTTGGACATATCTTCGATAATCTTGTTGACACCTTTTTTAGAAAACAATTACCTCCGATGTGTTTTGGTTGTTTTCATATTTTAACAACGTAAATTACATGACGTATGGCTGGTTAAAAGGAGAACAACTGCAAAGACTTTGCGTCAGTATATGCATTTATTTTCATTGTATCATCTTTAAAAACGTCAACATAATAAGAAGCTGAAATTTAAGCAGTAACAGGATAAAAAGGCGTACATTTTAAGAACAGCAGTTATTGTAGTTTATTAAACTGTTAATATTGTTATGCTCGGCTATTTTTTGTTTGGTTCATCCAAGCTGAGTTAAATTGGGACAATCACTGGAGTTTCGATCAAGTAATTACTTGATTTGTTATCACGATGTACCTGGCCGCACAGATTTCATGACAGAGGGAATTGCCAGTTTTGCCACGCGTCACGAATTCCTTTATTCTCCTGGTTCGAGTCTTCAAGCGCGTCAAAGAATTTTGAACAAAACTGTTAAATACGTGTATTTACTGTCTTTCCTTGTGAAAAAATGTAGCTCGAGGTGGCAAGTTCCAACTTTTTAGTCTAATGTAGGTTTATACTAGTTTACGATGCCATTTTAGGGCATTCACAAATGTATCGAAACTGTCAACCCAGAATAATCAGAATTTAATAGATGTCTTTATTAATTGTAACGGTCTTTATGGCTCCATAATTTTCGGCAATGGAGCAAGATATTGGTAGCAGTCATTATCAACCAGCACCTTGTGCATACCCTTATTTGCAAAGTTCATGAAGATAAGAAAATGTGCCGTTATAAAGTCCTCTATGTCAAGTAAAAATGGTACCTACCGTACTGATGACCGAATGTATCTGAAACCATGTGTGCGGAATATACAGACAAACATTGGAATGGGTGTAAAGCTTTAGAGCTTATCAAAACGAGAAACCACATTTAAACTGAGCGATAAGCTTGGAAAGAACAATTTGGGAAGCAACTTGGAGGTTATTGTAAAAATACCAGACAACGTGGCGAACTGACTTTCCATGTTCAAAAGCTACATGACCAACAAAATTAACTATTTACAATTAGACTATCCAAAAATTCTCTTGTTGAAAAACAAAGACGCGTTAGAACCAAATATTGTTAAATTTTTTTTTAAAACCGACAAAGAAGACCGTTCGCGAAACAGAGTTAAATTTTACCGGACATTTATCAGAATTAAAATCCATTCTAATATTTTACAATGCATAATCAAAGTTGAAAAAAGTAACACATATTTCGAAAAGAAAAAGAAACCGATTTTAATATTCATTGCGTATTAAGCACAGTCAGTTGGAATATTTCAGTTAACAAAAAGAGTTCTTACTCAGTACTTCAGCTCCTCAAAGTCAAAAAATAAGAAGATAAACCAACTCTACAGCAATTTACTAATTTTCTTCCGCAGCTCTGGCAAGAATGCAAGTGAAACAGAGCCCTATCTGTGTCCGGGTAACGTTCAAAGCCCCCTTTCCAACTGGTCTGGAAAAATCCAAACAGTTGGATCAACTCGTGTTTGGACCGAAGCCCGATCTGGGTGTCATTGCACTGTAGGCGAGGATCTTGCGACACAGGCCGTCGTCTCACATCACAGTTTGGGAGCCCAGAAAGTCTTGGCGAGGTTAATGATTGTGTGAGCAGCTGTAATGTTGCATTACCGCCAACATTGACAGAAAGCTTTCTTTTCACCTATGCATCTCCTCGTAGTTTTTTTCCGGAACTCAGTAAATTGGTGTCTGCTCTAAAGCCCACGCGGCACACCGTTGGGAAGCGCGTATTTTGCGAGAACGGGGGACTGCCGAATTAGTGACGTTAGCCAGGAAAATAGCATAAAGGGCGAAGTAAGCAATGCCAACTCATGTTAGTCCCAAAATACAAGTTCGAAGGCGATTACGTGGTTCAAGCGCGATGATGCACAACCTCATGCGATGTTTTAGTGCGAAAGTGGAATTTATTGTGCGATTGCCGAAAGGGGAACCAGTGAAACCGTAAATAAGGGCTACGTTCTGTACAAAAATTGATTGCGAATAACATTGCCTGAGTAACATGTATTTCCTCTCTTTTTTGAAATCAAAATAACTCTCGAAATAAATCAAATTACTCTGATGAGACCCAGAGCAAACTTTCCGTACAGAAACCAGTGGGAAATAAAGCTTGTAATTGGCAGCAACTTTTTAGTTAAAGTGGGTGTTCTGTGCTGTAGCTCAAAGAAATCTTATTTAAAAAATAATCTTAATTATGATGAAAATTTTGCAAAATTGATTTCAGACTTGTGTGTGTGATCAATAACAGCTTTAATTATAATTTTTAACGGTCGGATGTATTCAAGAATCTCGGTAGAGAATACGCTCACTTTTCATTCTTTAGCTTTTATTTTGGTCACTGCAAGTGTATTAGCTAAATTAGGTTAGGTTTGATTCTATTTTAATCGCGTCTGATCGTGAGGTATCAAAGAAAAAATCCAGTAAATTTAACATTTACTTATTAAATTAATGATAGTTTCCTAGTGCCGATTCAAGGATTAACTCTACTTAATACGATTCTTCGTTACGCAGATATTTCCATTTTTTAAAAAGGTGTCCCATATTATTTTGGCAACCAATAAAATGGCTGTGATGTCCAAATATAAATATTTGACATGGCAGTTGACATGTTACATTTGTTAATTGCTATAAAAATGATTTCTAAATAAATATACTAATTTGGCCAATTATTCGTTTGTCGACATACCAAATAAATTTGCGATTTAAATTATTGAAAATAATATGCCAAACATGGGTTGTGACACCAGTTCTGAAAATTTTAATTCCTGTCTGAGTTTTCGTGGTATTTATAGAGAAAACCGTCAAGTATAAACATGGCGTTAGACAAAAATACTTCTCTTTCCTGATATTTGGTTCTATTTTTTTTCAGAAACTAGAGCACTGACAGAGATTTGGTTTCCTTGAGTTTTATACGGAACTTGATCTGCCACCACACCTACGGCAAAAATGATATTTAATTACAAGAGACATTATTTTGCATGAATGTCATTAGGTTTGAAAAAATCAAATTCTCGTCTTTGTTAACCAAATAAAGTCAAACCATTATAAACGAATGCTCTGTCTGATGGTAAGCCTTTATTATTGGAACAGTTTCTTTCTGTAACGTCATTTACCTGTTGTCCGCTAACCTTCTTGTTAAAACTGGTACTGTTATAAAAACGTGAAATTGACTCAAGAGGTGTGTACCTCCAGCTTATTGTGTGTCGTACAGAGGTTACAAGAAATGAAACATCCCAGTTAATGATGCGCAGGCCTGGATTGCAACTGCAAACCACAAAAATGTGAAATCCTGAATTAAAAGTAATGTGTCAGGTGGTCGGATACTGGGCGTTGGCAGACAGACGTGCAGCCCAGTAAAACGAATTCAACCCCACCAAAATTAACGCTTCTTGAGGCTCTAAACACGCAAAGCTGCTTCTACAACCTCGACTTTCAGTAATGACTCCTGCTTTTGTGCCAAGCACGCACATGGACAAAAGCCATTAGCACTCGACTTTCGGTCGTACTTTCCTACTGACCACAAAACGGTGTGCTTTTCCAAAATATCATTCACCATTTTATCTAAAATTAGATATGTCAAAACGCATAGAGAAGCAGCAATAAAAACCGTCTCCGGATCGTGTATTGGCAATATTAAGTTAACTGGATTTCAGGTTTATTTGATTAAGGCGGTACACTTACTGAATTAAGTGCGCAATTAATAACATGCTAACGAAAAATTTGGGATTTCTAGAGTTTTTTAGTGGATGAAAGACACTGGCAATTGTCTCTGGGGATTTGTTGTCCAACTAAGTACACTTGGGATTTGCATGGTGTTCAAGACATTATGATGCGGTGCTATGGACAGCCCAAAACCCACACTAAGTAAGCGTCATCCAGCGCCAAGTGAGTGGCTGGGGTTGTATTGCATCTGGGATCATTTGTAAATGCACACTTGGTCCTAGTTGCGGACCGGAGTTTTCGCAGGTCGAAACAAGGGCGCGTAAAACGGTGACACTTTTTCAATCTACCCGCTCATAGCGACAACTAGTCTGTAAAAACCTGAAAGTGCGTGGTCGCTGCTAGGTGAAAGGATTTCTAGCAACTCCATGAAGTTCTTATAAGGGTACCGCAACTCGCCTGATCTCAAGCACCTTGGGTATTCCAAAAACTGCTTCAATGTTCTTTTGCACTAATTTTAACCATGTGAGACAGACAGACCTCGTGTACAAACTTCTGGTCCTTTTTAAATCCGATTTTATAACCCCTAGGTAGATCAGCCTTCCGACTTTCAAAGCATTAATGATTAGGGTATACGCGCCTGGTTGTAGTGGCAAAAAAATAGTAAAATTTAGGTCTTAAACTGCTTTTCACGCTTATGTCCAGCTTTTATAAAAAAACAAGTCAAATCAGTATTTTTAAAAATTTAATTAGGACGTTCAATTATCTTTTTTTTGAGTCATCTTTTCAATCACCGAACTTCAGGATTGGCAATAATCTATGCTTTGATTCGAACCACAACTCCAGTCCTGCCAATAATTTACGCGGCCAAGTTGAATAGACTGGATGCCTAAAAATTGCTTATGATCTGGTATTGCTTCCACACTACCATAAAAGTCTGCCTACGTAAAATCAAATTACTTCGAAGAAGGCTATTAAAAATGTAGCCGAACTATGGTCAGTAAATATTGTATTTAATTAAATCTTTATTTAGCCTAACAATGAAGTAATTGCCTTTAATGACTCATTCTAAATCAAGATGAGCAAATCAGAACAACACAGTTTGGTTCACTTTAGGTCACTCACAGAAAAACAAACCTAGGGTCGACTAGAGTGAAAAAAAAAACACCAGAAGGGGATAAGCAGTCGTTCTTGACCAAATTTGGAGAACGCGAAAGAATGCCGACAAAAGTTGTCGTGAATATCACGGTTGTCATTGTAGGCAAGATCTATCATAAGGGATCAGATATTCCTATTCAGAAGCATGAAAACGGATAAAATGTAGCAATAGGCTTTGCTGATGTAAAGAAATGATTTTCTCGTTTTCTATGGTCTGTGACGCAAGTTGATTCCCATAGGGCCGTGATGATCCAGTCTGCAAAAGCAGAAACATTTGCACTTATTTTTCATCAGTAGCGATAAGTTTACATTTACGTAAGAATTAACTTGGGGATACATTGAATTGTTTCACTTATCTTGCAGACTGGAATGAAGTATAAGAAAATGATAGAAAATTCAGGTTTTATATTACCCGGTGTATGCATTTTCATTCTTTAATCAAAGCAGTCGCTAGTTTGTGGCGCAACGTCCACTCATTTCTTCAAATATAGAAAAAAAACTACGTGGATTCGCATGCGCCCAGTCTCTCCATCTTAGTATTTCATGCACACGAATGATTTTCTGGGATGGCCTTAGCTGTGAGAATGCGCAGGTGCCTTTCAACATAAAATGCACTCAGCCACTAATGGGCAACTTTACCCAGCTCATTTACCACATTCAAGCAGTCTCATCCTTTTGTTGGCTTGTTCGACATTTTTAAGGTCGTAAGCTGGATAATTGTTGTTGCAGACTCAGTTTGGGACGCAATTTCTACGAAATATGGCCTTATTTGGTCGTGAGGAAAGAACAACTTCATCAGTGGGGAAAACGGTATGGCAAAAGCTTGATGGCTTTTGTTTTATCAAAATCCGAGACATTGAAATTGTGCTAACAGGTCTGAAAAGGACGGAAATTCACACTGCACGTGCTTGTGAACACGCTGTAAGCCTATTTTTTGAGATTTCACAAAGTAGGATAGAGAATAAATTCGCATATGCATAATCGGGTTTGAACGTAAGGCAATTTACCACTTAAGTATTAAAATTTAGAAGCGGTTTGACCACTAATAACTCTTCAACCTTGGTAACGGGAAGGCCTGTTTTCGTTGTTGGATGGTGGTTGGTATGGCCAAATCGCTTGAGAGCAGGAACTAGAAGTGAACCCAGGCGATCATTGGTAGATGTATCATTGTTGTCAGTCGATTTACGATATTAGCCCCTATTTCCCGTCGGGCCTGTAAAAGTTTGGCTGCAAACATTCCGGGGATTTGTGTCTGGGCTGTGGTCAGAACAGCTAAACCTTCATTCCTAAGCAGTGTTGATTAGACCAGTGCTAGCGACAGCCACACCACATTGTGATGAGCCTCTGATTATCAGAAAAAAGGGTAGATGACTTTGGCTGGGGCGGTCGATTAGGTGGGTTCAAGGCATACGAGAAAAATATCGTCTTCTTACTCACTGTGTTTGAAACCAAAAGTGTTTCCTAATGTCTAAATGTATTCTAAAAGGTTCATTATCTGCACATTGTAGCAGACGGCATTTAAAGTTACGTCAAATAAACACATGAGCACAAAAGGACAACGTCTTTGGAGCATTGAAAATTACTTTCGGTGGATTCAGTTGAGTGTGGGTCAGTTTTTTTTTGTCTCACGTAGGCATTCGACTCAAATGCATGAGTCTGACCATGAGTGTTGGAATATTGCAAAGAAGGGTTGTGTAGAGGTTTTCGGTGCTGTTCCCAAAACTAAATCTGCAGAGGAATGGCCTAGATCTGTCTCACAGTTGATCAAAGCCCAAGTAGGTCGGATTTGAATGATCACCTTGAGTTCTGGGTATTCACGAATTTATTTCACATCCGTGTCAGTCGGTCGCAGAACAGAAGTCAAACCAAGGACCAACTTCAAAATGCGGTTTCTTTTTAGACGCTGAAACGCGGTGCCAAGCTATCTGTGTTCATTTTGCTCATTGACACTGTTGAAAACGGCATCGCCTAACGAAAACACAGAGATAAATCCGGTCAGTCCCTAATGAACTAAACACTGGAATGTTTAAGTCGCTTTTGGGAAACTAAAAGGCATTTAAACAAATTTGATTAAGGTAAATGGAATCGTTATTGACGTTTTTGGTACATTTGATGGTTCTGTGGAATCCGTAGTACTCTCGCAACAAATGTAGCTTATAAAGCAGTGATTTGCCATTTAGGCCGGAGTAGAAGTTTAGATTTCGCATAGGGAAGGGCTGTGTTAAGAGCACGGCGACCAGCAAGCAGACGCCCTTCAACAACGGTTTTCACCAGAGCCACAGGAAGTGCTAATGGAAATCTGCGGCTTGATTAAATAAATGTCTTAAGCCACGTCATGCTTGACCTTGGTATATGCGGTTGACGAAAGTCGACGTACTGAGCCCTTGGCGAAATCCTTTGCGTGACTGTCCGTCGAACGCCATTCTGCTGATGGGAATGTTGGCAGGGTCGTGATAATTTCGCCAAAGTGTAAGCAGGAGACCGCGTTTGTTTGTAAAGCGGTAATTTTAGTGGTTTTGAATGTATTTTGTAACGTACCTTTGCCTGCAAGGCTGTTTAAACGGTCCACTGGGCATGGATTCTTAAAGTTGTTGAGATAACCAGAAGAGTTTTAAAATTTGGTGTCCATGTTTGGATGCATTTAAATGAATGAAATAGCGATGCAATCTGAGTTCAAGAACAAGGGGTATTCTCTCGAAAATTAAACGTGTTGGTTAACTTGATACGGACAAAGTGTACAAGTTTGATCGTTTTTCCGTGGTCGTTTGTGGGACAAATAATATACCCAAGTCTGAGCTGCAAATCGGCTAACGTGCCATATAAGAAAAGATGATAACAAATCCCTGTTGACAGTAATAGTCTCTACTGTCGTGCGTCCTTGTTTCCCGACCATTTTGCGTGTGGATGAGGTAGGACAAGTGCACGAGCACACTGGAGGGCTGCATACCCGGAGGTCCGTTGGCGCTAGCGTACTTTCAGAGAATTCGAAGGCGAAGAAGACGTAGGACGCGATTTCAAGCCTTGTTCGGATGACGGGTGACCGCGTTTTCTGCGACGCAGACTGATGTCAAGGGATGTGTTAAATGGTGGCTTTCACAACGGGCCCTAAGTGTAAGTTTTCCTAGCACTTGGCTTCTTAGGCTCTGGACTATCCTTCAGACAAATGAAGTAGACTGATCGGACGACATTATTTTGAAGATTATCTGTGGAGCGCTCCCTTACGAATTTAACGCCCAACATAGGGGGACCACCCACTATCTACAAATTCAGAGTTACTGTATCCAAATCGTCGTTTACTTGAGACTAAACAGCAAAGATATCTGGTCATTATGGGTTATTTCAGGTACACCTGCTATTGCAAATTGAGGACGACCTCGAGCAGAACTGAATTCATCGAGCCGATGTGACACTGACATCCACCCCACGCCCGGACCGAACAAGCGCTCCGCGGCTCGTTGCAACTCGCACATCGATCTTTGGAGGCGCGGATGCGCGTCTGCGCCGCACAGCCTGGCCACATTCCAATTGGTTACTTATGTTGACCAACCAGTGTGTCGCATTACTCATGCGCGCTTTCAAGTACTGCTACTTGCGCACACACACGTATACATAGTGTCCCAAACTGACCCAAAAATCGGTTATTGTTTTCTCGTGTGCGGTCGGGCGCGCACCGTCCTGATGCCTCCATCCCGTCCCACGCCCCCTCTCACTCACGGCCAGATGATGTCATCACAAGAAAATAAGGCGGTATTTCTTCCAACGAGGTCCCCTCTTGTGAATTTAAATCATTTCAGTCATAGGGATCCGTCTAAGAGACCCTTCAATGACGAGGTCCCATCCAGTAACAGCAAAAGAAATGGGGGACCGGCCACTTTATTCGCCTACAGTGTTACGGAATTCAATGAATGCGGTCGATGTGAAAAGGCTCGATTGGCTGGTCTAGACTCCTGGATGGATCATTTAGGGAAAGTTCATACAGTCCCCTCAAGATGGCCAAGTTCCAAAATAGATGACGTGGTAATGGATGAGGGACACCCTTACACCTCTGTCGTAGATTCGCACAAGAAAAGAAGATCAACGGGCGTCCCACGACCTCTCAACAGCTTCATGGTGAGTCTCAAATTGTGTATGACAGATGTTTAAGAAGGGCGGGCCAGTGTTTACCAAATCGATACCCCGAATTGTCCGAAATCGCTTACTTACATACATTAATGCTGATTCAATCGGAATAAATTGGTGCTCAAAATCTGCTCGCAGACTGTACAAGCACGTAGATCTGTGTAATGTGTTGTGTAGCCCTCGGCTGATTTTTAGTGGAAATGGAATGTTCCTGTTTTGCAAATTTCGGGCAGATATACGTACTCATTATTGGAATAACTAAAAAATGCTCACCATATAATGGTAAACGATGCGTCCCCATTTAAGAAACTCACGAGAAACCAATCAATTTGAAGCCTCACCAATTTCGGGTCCTAACATTGTTTTGCATTGTACAAGGCAATGAAGAGTGAATAGCAAATTTCGCCAGCAGCTATAGATCCAAATAATCTTTTTTGGTGATTAAATCATTCGAAAATGCGTTTACTCTGAAATATTTTCATTCAAATTCATTAAATAAGAACTAAGCGAAGGTTAGTGGACACAAGGCCAGAGTGTTATTAACCGAAAAAAGCTGCGAAGACCGTTGGGAGATCGTGTGGTGCTTTTAAAATACCAAATGTTGTGGGATTTGCAGCTTCCCATTTTAATCTCTATCAAATCCATTTCAAAAAGACGTTTCCTAGAATCCAGAGTGGTCATGTTAAATATCGGTTCCGGTGAAGGTTGCATTCGGATTTTAGAGGATGCTTCTGGCCCTTAGACTAATTGCCTTTTTTTTCAATTGTACTTATGGCAAAGCCCACCGGAAAGAAACACAATTAGGTGGTTGAACTGATTAGGATTGACCAATGTCTGTCCTGCAATTACATTCTCACCCAAATATACGGCGACAAACTCACTTAAAATCGAGTAGATATCATTTGAGTTGGGCGGATTCTGAAGACGATTTGCTGTAAGCTCCACAATAAACCTCAGTAGTAGCAAGGTTACATGCTATCTAATCAAACTATTCTTCATCGTGTATGGGTCAGGGTTTAATTTTTTACTACTCATTTTGCTAGCAGCTACGTTGTAATGTCTTATGGTCGACTTTAGTTGGAGTAATAGGGTTTCCCTGTTAGGTATGGCAGGTGATTTATGAAATGTTTTTTCGCTTGTGACATAGTCAATTTTTTAACCTTCCTATCGCTGAATGTATGTAAACATTATTGCGACAAACGACTCAAATCTCGATTTTTTTACGTGAATATTTAAATGCATTGAACATTGCTAAGTTTAATGCGACCGGGTTTCCGGCAGTGAATATGCTGGTTGGTGAGTCTAACTCCCTATGCTGGATATGGCTAAGTGTAGGCAAATGCCGAAGTAGGTGAGGATGATTTACGGTTGGCTGATTAAATGCAGCTTAGAGGAGCGTATTTTGCAGTGACTAGTTCTGACGGAAAATCGAGGTTCCACTTGGACTAAAGGTCTGGCAGTTAAACCTTAACCACCTTGCTACAGGGGTAAGGTAGAGCTCAGGGGTGTTCGTGTTTGCATGTTATTTATCCGTGGTTAAGCGGCGGTGGAAGGTCTTTAGAAGGAGTTCGTCTGGTTTTAATAATACTACTACTAATAATAATAATAACATGCTGTCAAAATGAAGGGGACATTTGTAACAAACTCATTGCCTTATTGCTGGATGTTACCTATTCACGAGTAGGGTAAACTTATCTCACACCAGTAAATTATGTTTAGTACAATGCTTGCACAGCATCATTGTTGTTCAATGCTAAGTTACTATAGATATCCTTAACAGATTCAAGGCACTGACTCTGAAATCTCGTTGATGGACAAATATGTCCTGTATTTTGACGGAGTTTTCAGGAAAGTTTTTTTTTTCGAGGGATACTTTTAACAACTTATAGCGTTCAGTCCTTTGTAAATGTAAGTCTTAATACTACTCCAGTGAATTAAACTGTAAGGATAATGGAGAGAGGGAGTGCGCGCCTCCCTATCGCCTTACAGTGCGATTGGATGCTTTCGCAATATGCGGAACAGTACAGTCGCAACCTGAGAACGTGCGATACGTGGCTACTACGCCTGTTCACTGACCCGGAGACAAGTTTGCTAAAGCCCGGAGAGGAGTCACTGTGATCGTCACAAGAACGTGTTTTCAAAAACCACGTTTTGTCAGGTTATACAATTGGACATTTTAGAAATGGGGCATCATATTGCTTATTATTGATTACTTTAAGAAATATTTATTCCCTAATTAAGGACCCGATTCTCGCTGAAAGTTGTCATACACATAATACTGTGTGGATAACTCCCCGAGTTCGGTGTAATTATTTATCATAAACTCCCTGTTTGAATTTTCTCTGAAAGTATAAAGCATTGACGTTCTATTTCATCTAATGCCTTTGAGATAATATGTCAATTCGCCACATTACTCCAGCGACCTTATTTGAATCCTCGACAGAAGGTTCATTTTCGTTCTCTCCACGCTTTAGGGAATAATTTACTGCACTTCCTGTTTTTTTGGCACACATTCATCTTCGTATGCTCAGTTTTTTTGCTATTTAACTACTCAGAGGCACTAACCTAAAACTTTTATTCGAATTCTCAATTTACTTTGATAACTGTGGTCTGCTTCACTGTTCACTTTCACCATTATACGTTGTAAATAGCTTCATTTGATGGGCAATCTTATGTTCTGCCTCAGGTCTATTGAGCCAAGGCTATGAGTCTGCTGCCGGATGCAAAACGAAGTCCTGCTAGAATAGCCAATGCCATAATGAACTAATAGTCGACTAATGCTTTCTTACCATATTTCGATCGGCCTGTCTCCATAAAGATCAAAAATACTTTTCACAATAGATTTGATTGTTGAACTTGTGGCCCTTCAGTTAAATAACTGTATCTCCGATGGGGGACAGGGGAACCCTGACGATCAACGTTTAATCCCCTAAAGGGGATTACGTGGTAAAGCAGGAAATCCCAATGGTTTTGTCGTTTGAATACACCGGCGACACGACAAGTGTTGTTGCGGTTTTGTACAAAAGTACCACAGCACGGGAGTCACAATCAAGCCAGGAAAGTTGCAGAATGTTTCTGTGCATGGCTGTCATTAGCAAGCTGTTGGTAGCGCTTGGCACAAAAGTCTTCGAAATGGGTGGTCAACGTGCTGATTAAATCAGCGACGTCCGTTGTAGCTACCTGTACACCGGCGTTCGCATTCTTTTACTCCCTAACTGCGCGAAATCGGGGGACGCTGTGTGCAGGACTACGACAGCACGTTCTGTCTTGCAGGGATGTGAAAACGCCTAGTCCCCCATTCTCTTAAGTTAAATGACTCATTGATTGTATGAAGGGGGCAGTGTTACCGTGACACGGCTTGGATTTTCAGTGTCCTGTTACTAATTTTAGTATTTTTTAATGCGATCATTTAATGTAGAATTTTAAAGGCATCTGCGTGTATCTTCAACCGTCTGTACTTAGTTAATCATGGTCTCCACACCTCTTTGAACTTTTAATAATTGAAGTCAAAGCAATTAGCGGCATTTGAGACGTTTCGAATCGGTTTTCAGCAAACCATTTCATTAATCTAGCTTATACAAAACCCCAACGTTTCGTCGCGTTTTTGATGCGGAGTTTTGGTATTAAAAAGGACTACTAACATTATTAGAAATTGCCTCCAGAATACCAGCTATGGAGTTTCTAGGTATCATATTTAACAGGCGTGCGATTTGTGAGACAAGTGGAAGAACAAGTGATTGCTTTGCAGACAGGAAAATGCCCGGGAGTTAGTGTTTAAAGACCTTGATTACTAAGGTAGGGTGCGATACACATATTTCGATGCGTGCAAATGGGGAGCCATCGTAATGAATTAATCCCTAAATTCATTCTCACCGCAAAAGATGGTTCAAGTTAACTGATAAGCCATGTTTGTTTGCCGAACTACGTTATCCCACGCCTTCAGGTTATGAGTTACTGGTTTCACAGTACGGTTTCAGTCCTGTTTAAAACCTCAAGAATCCTCTAAATGTAGATGAACCAGAAAGCAATTTTCCTCAACGGGTGATATTTGTCTATTGTAGATTTTTGCACAGTACATTCGCCGGATGACACTTTCAAATTTTCCCGACGCTCCAAATGTCCACATTAGTCAACAGGTGGGACGTCTTTGGCGGAACCTCTCGAACGACTTTAGGGAAGTCTATGCAAAAGAGGCGCGTCGTCTTCAGATTCTTCACGCCCTCGAGTTTCCCGACTACAAGTACCAGCCACGTCGGCGTCTTCGGCCCCTTGATGGCGAAGACGTCGACCCTCAGCCCTCCCCTCTCCATTCCGCAACCAGCAAATTACCTTCAAACATAAATGTCAGTCGATATTTCGAAGAGCTTCTCCACTACAGTGACCCTGGAATTCAGCCCAAGCCCTCTCACCCGATTGGTTTTGACACCACGACGCGATTGGAGTTGCATAACAGCTTGCCGGACTTGAGTTTACTTGGTCGCGAAACTAACATGGATACGTTGACATCTCTTCAGGAAGTATCAAGGCAGCAGCAACCGGAAGAGCCAGCTACTTGCCAATCTACTTTTCACTATTCTGCCCACATAGATGGTAATTATAATCGCCTAGGTTGGATGGAAGACAGGCTGCCCGAGTCGTTAGGCTCACCTTCGACCCACCTACAGCCTTTCGTCACATCTTTTTCACAATCGAATGACTTACTCCCATCCAATGAACACTGGTATCAATACCCTAAGGAGAATTCCCTTGGGGAGGCCTTACCTCTTCCTGGAATCGAAACCTGGACCTTTAGTGGCTCTGCCACTTAGATAAACCAAAAATTTATACAAAGAATCTGCATATTTTGGTATTTATCCGTCAACTTAATTGTCATCTAGATGTCTTCCGCATCCCTCTAACCTAAGCTCAGTTGCGTGTTATTTCTCTTCAATCGGTTGAACAAAGAATTGAAATCACTTTTTTCAGCTTTGTCTCGATAATTGACATGTTCTTGATTTAATGTTTTGAGATCCGGATTCGCGTTTGAGAGTGCATGACTCCTCTTCACCAGATCTTATCCTATTTTAGTAGTAGTAGAGCTCTTCCTGTCCGCTTTTATGGATTTTGTCTAAAATACTAGTCTCAAGATCTGGTATACCCAACAAGCCTTTAATGTCATAAGTCAACCAGATATACCAAAGCTAGTTTTTTGGAGTGACTGCGCGCCAGTCGATTCATCCCAATAAATCTTAATCGTATGACCATGCGGTATAACGGACACAAGCCTAAGTCCACTGATGTGCAACGTTTGATGAATGCTTTTGTCGGCAATTAGAAGTTGGAAAACGGGAAGTATGCATTAATAGCGTGATGCTTTGGGGTGTGTGTGTTACCATCAGTTCACTGTTCTTCGAGAGTAGCCGATTTGATCTTAGTGGGTGTTAGGCATGGAGACAGGTGAATCTGACCTTAAAGGGTGGCGTAATCATCACAACAATGGACGTGTTGTTCTGGTGGCTGACACGCAAGTTTGTCAGGTTACTGTCAACACTAAAGGCAACCGTATGTTTAAATTCTTTATATGGGAAATTAACAGCCTGCCATTGGTTTAGGTCATGCACAGTTAAAGGGTGTCCTGAAATAGGGATTTAATTTTTTATGCCTTGAACGGTTAGTTGTAGTTTTGAGTTACCAACGTAACTCATCAAGAGCTGTTGAGGATCGTGTGAAATTTACAGGCCGTACAGACAGTTTCTGTGGAAGGATACCTCTATGATATCAAAAAAATTCTTTATAATACGTTTTACTACCCGTTGAATTTATGCGATCATTATGCCTTTCACTTTTGCATAATTTGTGAATTACGGAAAAGCAAACCAGTTATTTTTTATGATAAGCACATGCGTCACTCACTATAGGCTTACACAAAGTATTTCTGATACTTGGGTTACCAATTTTAAGCAAGAGTTGTTGTATACTTTAATACTAAATTATTTTAAGAATTTACAGAAAATCTACAACTCATGAGTTCTTCAAAACCAAAGTTTTTCCTCCGACCCTATGTTCAAATCTTCCATTCCCTTGGAAATACTAGTTTTAAAATAAACCATATGCTCACTGAATTCAAAAATCAGGGCAAACGCTTGCCAATTTGTACCTGAACCATCCACTCCTGTCATGACTTCCATAGCCTGACTTGAGGTGGGCTATTTCTGTCCAATAATGTTTAAAGCAGTCGTGTTCGCTGACAGGTATAAAAAACCTCACTCTCGAAACTTTGTTCATAGCATATGAGTGTCTACCCCAGCTAGTCCAAATAGTCACTACGCGGGTTGTCAGTGAACAGCCATGAATTTATACATTCTCCTAGACAATAATAAGTAGAAACACACGGGAAATAGTGCCACTCAAGGAAATGGTGAACAAATATACCTTAGCTAGAACTTTTACCTATAATAAATATGTGCTATAGTCAAATGGTAGAGAGTTTTCTAAACCTTATCAAACCATCTATTTAGACCCTTTTAAGGGACCTACTTTTGTGGTTTGAAAAAGTGGATTATAACTCGGACAGAAACAATAACGTATGACAAACTCCTAGGTAAACAGATTTAATGGAACCACCCCAGGCGTCTAGGCAATGTTTCTCTTTTTAAATACTATGCTTAGGTAATGCGGCTTTCAATTAGTGAGGGTTTCAATAGGTACCTTTCTACTAGATTTCATGGCAGAATTTTTTTTATGTTCAGGAAGTCAGATAATTAATCTGAATTTGATACTCATTGCATTGAAGCTAACTAAATTTGCTGAAATATTTTGATGCGCGAAAATGCTATTTAAGTTGGTAGCTGTTTTGCTTAGCGGGATCTAAATAATTAGAAACTCCAGTGGTTGTAAACAAGGCGTTATCACAAAAAATTACTAAGAACTACTAAAAATTTTGAATTCATAAGAACGACTGTTTCCTGACGTGCTTGAATCAGGTTAGATTATATCGGCAAATATAGCAGAACCTAATTATCGATAGTCATTATCCATCCATTATTTCTTTACAGGGCTATCAAGAATGTGCTAGTGAATTTCCTAAGCCAGTTTGGCTCAAAGCTGTAGCTTGCTGAAGTCTTGTCCAGTTGGATACAAGGCTGCAGTATCCCTACAGTCAACTTGCAACGCCTTACAATATAAATAATCTTTTTGGGCTCTGCTCTCTCAGTACTTATTTTATTTCCTATTTTCTCTTCGGACGCTTGGATAATGACCAAAGCAATCATCAATGCCTAATAATTCTTCCTCTGCGTCTCCTGTATTGGCGAGTAGATTCTTCATACAACTGACTTGACTTAGGCCAATTATGATAGTGTACACACTTTGAGCATCTATGAGCACGAAGAAGTTGATATTTTCGCAGCATGTTTAGGTGAAGGTATATAAGGCGAAACTTCTCCAATTCAGTTAAAGAGCTGGACTTTTCGTGAGTACATGGTAATACTTAAATAAACGTACAAGTGTCATCATCATCATCATCATCCAATATTCCGGTTTTCAAAATCCAAGCCAAATGTATTCGAATTCTTAGCGCCCTTTGAATGGATCCAGCGACTTTTTTGAATAAGCCATATTTTGTGATTCTATTGTTAAAAGTATTTTATATTCCCTTTAAAGAAATTCGAACACTAGTACACATGCCACAGCAGGGACCCATCTCCTTCAACATGAGGACTGAACGTACTCGACATGTCTCTCCTCATACCTCCACTGCAAATTGAGGAAAAGCACGCAGGTGACGTCGTCTTAGTTTTGAGAGGCAATCGCTGTGACCTTGAAATGGCCTTGTGAGCTCTGTCTGTTTGGTCCTCGTGTAGCTCAGTCGACATGAGCCTTAACTGGTCGCCATGATTCCTTACAGCGTTTTTTTACTGCAGTCCATGATAAATCAGGATGGATTTTAAAAAACCTTACTGCTGCCAACATAGAATTTGCCAATGTTTCTTGTTCTAAAATGCACATCCTTTTCACTTAGCTAGATCTCCAGTCGAATTTAAACCACAAGCTCAGATTAAGGCGCTAAGGTAAATTTCCGTTTACGATTGTCCCTGTAAATCTTATTTCTTAAGATGTAGAAAGTAACATAGTGTTTTCATTGCCGAATTTAGTGACCGTTTATTTGCAGCAAAATTTACGCCAGGAAATGGTTTCTGAAATTAGCTATCATTAACAAAAGTGTCTGATTTTATTGGACAATGGCCATAAAATGAAGTTATATTTATTGCTAGGTTATAAGTCCTGATTAGAAGTCAGTGATTTTTTTTAGCATCATATAAATGTCGCAAAATTACTTTATGACTTTGGTAACGTTCTCCATCACACAGATTGCATGCCTCAGCTAACTAACTTGTTGATTCTCAGGCTGAAAAATGGTGTGTTTGTTATCCGGAAAAACGGACCCAAGCACAAACGTGTCCCATTCAGATATAGCCAACTTCCATAGACAAAGATCTTGCAAAAATAAAACCATTATCATTAGATTGGAAAGTCAAAGGTAATAATCGGTAGACCCTAAATGAAGTGGGAAATTTTCTTGCGTAATTTTCTCAGCACGGATTTAAGCACGAGAATTTAGAACAAATATGATGGCCTCCTTTTGTTTTCAACTCACAGGGTTGATAACAGTAGAGATTTTTCTTTAAGGTTCTTAAAGGATATGGACGTTCTTCGGCCTTAAGGCATCCAGTTCTACTTCAAACAATTCACAAGACTAACCTTTTTTTGCAATAATCTGCGGTATCACGAAACGAAAGTTCAAAAACGAAACAGTCGATTAAGATTATGTCAAAATATATAATCGCTTGACCCACCAGCAAACCAAAAAATTAAACTCCGATGTAGAGTTAACGTTCTTCATTGATGTCCTGTGGTACGTGGAAAGATCGACACACAATCCATTCCTGTGTCTTCTCTAGATACCTCAACTGCTTTGTACTCGTTTTTGCATTATGTCCTTTTCCATAATTAATATTTGTTATTCTATTTTTGCTTAAAATAAAATTTAAGACGGAGCTCAATCAATTTAGCCAAATTTTACATTTATGTACACAAAAGTGCTGTTTTGAGAATAATAGCATTTAAAGTTTATGATTTATACAATGTGAAAATCCAGTTCGTTTGCCTAAAACCCAGTGTATTGAATTTTCTTTTTATGCTAATAAGACAAAAGTTCTATTCTGGAGAGTCTGAGCTTTCCTAAAGAGAGATATGGTAATATTATTGTTAATCCGAATAGGTGTTTTAATTATTTTATCATTTATTTGGCCTCATCTAGCCGCCTGGATTGTGAGCTTCAACAGAGATCCCACTACAATTTAACATGAACACCCATATATTTCTAAACTAAGATGATTGACAAAAATTCCTAATTCTAGTAAATACCTCAAACATTTTTAGAACTTTTGTTTAAGCCAATAACCCAATGCAGTGTGTTGATGATATGTGTTTTTGACTAAAGATGCATGTTCTACACAGTTTAATCAGTACCAAGAAGTAGCTAAAATTCTAAGTTGAGATCACAACTGGTTGCAATTCTAAAAAATTTATTTAGTGGGTCTCCTTGTTAAGCTTCTCTTTTTAAATAGCCTACTTTTACTTACCAAGAAGTCTGACAACAAGTCAAGTTGAAAAGTGGTGTTCTGTAAGGGCATGTGAAATTTGTCTTGGCTTCCCAGGTCCTGGAGTAAGCTGTTGCGTACTGATATCACAATGTGCAATGAGCTTTAATAAAAAGTAAGGCCATCTGATCACGAAATTTTAAAAAAGAAAACAAAAATATAATTATTTATAACGTTTATTATGTTATTTCATTCGTTGGAACATTACTCCAAACTGTCACTATCAGCATAGTTCTATTTTTTCGCCACATTTACACTTTAACCTTTGCTGTTTTTTTCTACTGATTGCTATGATACTTATTTTATAGGAAAATCTGTATTAGAGGTTTAAAGTTCTGATTTGTCTTCGTTGTTCTTCGAAACCAGCAAGTATGTCTAATAGCGATTAGGCTGATGAATCACGTTTCCTGTCGTTTTTCTTTGTATGGAACAATATCTTTTATAATTAGGAAACACAAAACTAATTTAAAACTCCTGTAAATGTAGTTTATTTAAGCGGACAAATATTTTCCCAACTCTTGGGTTTTATGGCGGACAATGCCGCAGTTATTTCCTATGTCAAGGAATTGTACTAAAGTCTCTAGTAATAATAAAAAATAATAAATTTGTTACACGGTAATTAATTCAGAAGATTTTGCTTGATCGAGTGGATGGTGGATGGATGGTGTTGGATGGATGGTGTTTTTCCTCTTCAACGATACAAAAGCAAAGTCGAGACCACCTACGAGCTTAAAAAATTCTTTCAGTCTTTGATCACTTATATGCCAAAGTTATATTGATACATCCTACATTCAATTTCCATTTTCATTCAAAATGAAAAATTTGCTAAAATGGTCATTTAATTACAAGAAATTTAAAAATACATAATATGGCACTAGTAATTTACGGTGAGCTTTCTTATTGTGACGTCATAAATACCACCTAGAAACCAAAGAAAGAGCTCTCAAAAACATTATGATGTAAATTCAGGTTTTCCGAGGTTTAAAGTGGTAATTAAATGACATTGCACCAATGGGTTATTTTGTGGAGGTCTGTTGTAAGTTGAGGCATAGTCTGTAAAAAGAATAACTGATTTAACAAATAGGAGTTTATTCTCTTAAGTGAGGAAATTGTTTTTCTACGTGACGATCAAACAAGCTGTTCCTTGGACATATAATATTCCACATTTATGGAAATTAGAACCAGGTTCAGGTTTAGTTCAACCAATGATGACACATACATACTCTTCACAAACCCATTTTTTGAATGTAAAACCAAAAAGCCTTGTTAAAATCTTTGATGCTGCCAGCAAAAATGGTTTGAAAATTAAATTAGGCCGCAAAGATTGCAGATCTTAAGCCACGAGCATCGCAATAATTCAAAATTTTCTCTTACATGAATTGACTCTATGGCCACATAGCTAGCGTGATAGAAAATATGTTTTATTGCAGACATAGAAGCAACTTGCCACTTCTCGACTGCTAAAAAGACAGACGTGCTTTTGGTGTTCGTAAACCTCGAAGTGGGTTCAGAATGTGATATTGCGGAAATGGATTAAAATCAGGGAGAAATATTTTCCATACTTTATCTTAACAGGTAACAGACGACCCTCTAGCATTATAACAAGTCTGATTTTTTCATTTTGGTGGGCATTTGAGGGGTTTGACTATTATATAAAATTAGAGGCCGTCAGTAGATTCATAATCTGGATTTAATATAAATGAACACTAAACATATGACGAATTATAATTATTTAAGTATGGTAAAGACAAGGAAATATACCGTAACCATATACCGAATTCCTCTTTTATTCAGATTTTTTAGAGGTTTAATGCTACATGATAAGCATTTTAGACTTGAGGGCAGCAAGGTTTATCGATCATAAATATGTAGACTCAAATAAGACCTAGCAGTCACCAGACGTTATGCAGATCTTCAAAATCTTGCTGTATTGATTAAAGATTTAAAAGATTCACATCCTCTCTAACAAAATGACACCTGTAAAAGAAATGTCAAAATAAATTTCCACCTTTTTTATCAAAAGGCCTTCAGACATCGATCCAATACTGGGAAAATTAAACACTAATTACTGACACAAATCAAGTAAAAATTAGGCCTAGCTTTACCTACAAAGTTTTAATGTGTGTTTGACTGCCTGATACGTTTTAAGTCTCTATGAAATTGTTTGAATTATTCGTTCCTAGAAGCCACGCGTTTTGACGTTGTCGGTTTGGTCGTGATGGACAGTGTCGTCAGCATTTTCAGTTGGGGATCTTCCTTGTTCATAATTGTCACTACGGTTGTGATTTCGATTTCATTCTATCTCTTCAAAAACCTGACACGGCGTGGACACCGTCAGGCTCCAAAAAGTAGTCAAAAGAAGAATAAAGATAAAAAGGATGAAAGGAAGTCGGACAAGCAGTCTTATAAATCCGATAAAGTAAGTATATGTTGTTTGCTGACATTCAGGTTTCACCTAATTCGGCAAAGTCATATTCTTCGCAACCCCTTTCACCCAAGGTGGCTTCTGATGCTGCGCAGGCAGTCTCTGCTGTGAAAAAAGATAATTCACCAAAAAAACGAAAGGTACAGAATATTAGTATTTGTTCATGTATTTCAGGAGCCAATTACTATGACAGTTGAAGATGACTGGGTGGCCGTTAAGCCTGGTAAATCTCAATCAAGCCAATCGGTCACATCCGCCTCAACTGAAACAGCCCAGAAACAAAAACCAGATGTTCACCATAAGAAAGGTCAAAAGGATGTAAGCAAAAAAACTGAGACATCTCCACAAAAGATGAAAGTGACTGCATCTGCCGGCAAACAACCCTCGGAGGACGATGAGAAGTCTGCAGCTGTACGCGTAACGCCACCGGTTTCAGGAAATATGGTAGAAGGTAACCTCCTTTTCTCATTTGGTTTTTGCTAGATGATTGGCAGGAAATACCATCGACAAAAAAGAAGAAATCGCGTGCTAGGAAGGAGTAAATATTATACTTTAGTTTGGGCCCTCTTTTAAAATGTGCCTTAGCGTTTTTCGGATTACCGCGGCAGGCACCCACCGCATGACAACCTTGTCACCGATTAGCCGAATGACCGACTTTCAATAAGCAAATGCGCCGTGTTTTTCGTCTTTCTTACCTCCAAATGCGCTTCGAAATTTCTCACGTGTACATTGCCATTTTCTCCCGCTTTATGTCCTTTCTGTGGTCTATCTGTCTCTTTCCCCTATTTGTGTTGTATAGTCGTCCTGGTTGGGTATGTAATTAAGTATTTGCTTCTTTGCTTTCTCTTTTTCCTTACGATATGTTCCCTAAGACGTAAACATGGTGAACAATCTCTTGTCAATGGATTGTAGTCTTATCGGATGGCTGTCATGACTGACGGCTGCGAATTTATGTTGGCCTGGTGTCGTTCAAATTACGAGGTTCTATCCTCGTTTGGTATCAGGTTTCGTATATGATGTCATAATAAGTGCTCAAATTGCCATTGGTAATGTGCTTCCTGCACTTTGCGGTTTCGGTATATCGTGCTCACGTGGGGTACAATCTCTGAGTCAACCAATATTGACCCAGCATCAATCCGCTCGGGTCATCAGCTTGTTTGGCTAACTTGGTGAAAGTAGATTGTAGGATTTGTGATTGTGCTATCTAATGCATACTTGGGGGACCAGATTCTGAATTATCACTCGGGTTGCTTAGAAATGACTACTCTTTGGCCATTCGTGCACCTCACGTTAATGTTGGGTACACGCAGATAAACAATTCGACTAAATTGAGATTATTGCAGTAGTGTGATGCGATGGGTTGTGGTGATACCCGAGTAGTTGTATGTCTATTTTGAGGCATGAATTAGGAGTTCACGGTGCTGTCAAACGTGCAAATCTCCGATATTCCTGCATTGGGTTACCGCAAAATGTATTCTTACAATTGAGGCCTCTGTTCAATTAAGGACATTATAAGGTGTCAAATGTTTCTCCTGTAGAAGGTGTAAGGAATGAATGCTTCACTATATGGGGCGGGGTATGAACACATGTGGGAAGGGCCTTTGATGCATCTCATGAGTCATCCCGACGATCGACGTTCCTTACTACGAGGTGCAAGTTGGCCTCCATCTACCAATTTCAAAAGCCACCCTGTGCTAATCTCTACGTGTTTCATTTCTATATCTCCATTTTACCTGACCTCCTTATATGATAAGCAAATTAAGTCATTCTGCCCTCACAAATTTGATTCCATGTGGTCTTCTCGGAAACCTTGTTCGTATAGCAGCTTCTGTGTTACCTTATCTATTTAGAAAACACTCTTGTAATGTGAATTTTCTTTTTCCGCTTATCGTCATTTACTCACTTTTTTTCGGTATATTAGAACTGAGCAGAAGACGAGAGTCACTACAATGGCTTCAGTCTTGTGGAAATATGGGAACGTTTACATTAAGAACACAGATTGGGGAAAATTAATTTGAAGAACTCACGGAAGATTCTTTAAGGTTGCTGCTATCATTTCTTGCTTTCCCAAGGCTCACCACTCTATCACGATATCACATAGTGGGGTGATGAATATCTTCTGTCAAGTGTTACGTCAGCGAGATTGCTAGTGTACGAAATTATAAATATGGTTGCTCTTATTTTTTTGTGCGATTGCTGTTCAACAGTAATCTTTTTTGCTTTAAGACTAATGTCCAAATATAAAATCGCGTAAGGAGAATTTTCAGATGAAAGCACATGCTCGGATAAAATATCGAGTATCGTTATTACGAACCAAAAGACACTGTTCACTATTTGGAGTCTGTGGAATCTTCAAATGTTTAGAAATGACGAAATAGTGACTTTACAGGGTTTCTTAAGTGCATCCGGTTAATCCATTTCCAGAGCATCTGGCATTTCTTTTCAAACTTGCAAGCTACCTGAAGTAAATATTTACCAGTTTTCAATGACCACTGACGCCTTTTAACTGATACGTAAATCTATCAGCATTTCTGTAGGTACGATCTTTTTACTGACGAATCATCCTGCCACTAGCAAGGCAACTTTATGCTACTGAAATCTTGTGTTGTTAGATAATGGTATTTATTTGCTTGCACTAAACCCGTTTCTCTATTTAAGCTAGTATTTTGTGGGTGGCTTCACATCCAAAATTAAACTTAAGGTCCCATTCCTCAATTTCATTTATTACATTGCATGCACCCAATCGGCTTAAATTTAAAAGGTCTTGGTCTAATATTGAAAATTTTCGATTGCTTGTCGTCATATACACTATTTTACTAGAACCAAATTGTGTAAATGCCAATAGGAATTACGTAATTTAAGTGACAAGAGAACCATTGCTTCTACCGGTTAGAGTTGACCCGCACCACCTTCTAACAGCCTGAATTGACCCGTACCATCTTTCAACATGCAGATGTCCATACATGTAGAACCCTTGATGTTCTTGTAAATTTGGAATTTCACCATGAAATGCCTAGTCTTTAATAATTATTCTTTTGCTGATTTCAGTTAAAAACCTTATTGAAGACGCTTGCGGTTACAGGAATGTTACACCTGACATGCGATCCACGTGAACCAAACGCACCTAAAATAACATCACAGCATCAATATCTGAGACCTTAAGCCGCAGCTACTATGGAATCATTTCGATTGAATTAATTCAAAATATGGGAAGAATTTTCACGATTTATTATGGGCGTATTTCCCTTAAGCTGCATGTAACACATGTCATGTTATTTGAGAATAACCATTTGTTTTACCACACTCGCTTGTTGGGACACCATCAAACTCTGTATTTGTTGCGCACATTTAGTGTTTATCCTACTTATTGTTAAAATATTTTGTATTAAGGATAACAGCAATGTAAATTCACGTTCCTGCGTTGCTTTAAATTTCCCCGATTTCGGCGCGTATATCCACTATTGCTTATGCTGGTGCAACTTGCACCCATGATATTATTCAATATTTATAACAGCTGTTTAGTGAAGTGTAGGGGCTTATACATCTTGGACTAGGCTAGCCTCAGCCAAACATCGGTCTGTTTGCGTTCGAATGGCCTGCACGAAGATATGCAGGCAACGATAGACAGACACGTAAGAGAAGCAGCATATAATGAGGAGGAGCCAAAGTGGTAGACTCGGTGGATTGTACCTGAAGTACAGCTGTGGCTTGAGTGGCCAATAAAGTCTGTTCTGTTGTGTCAGTATTATTCTTACTAAGGTTCAAAAATCTGACAATACAATTCATATTTAATGGAAAGTCATTAGTAATTTAAGCATTAATGATACATTTTATCAGAACATTTTATTTCTTGAACAACATTTCATCCCTTTAACCTTGAAACTAAAAACGAATCTAAATTGTCTGCGGTTGGCACAATTATAATTGGTTTGATGGGGGAGTTGGATTGGTATTTATTGAAGTGGAATTAAAAGTTTAACAATTGGCCTGGAAAACAATATTGAGAATTTAATTTTGAAATGTGTATTCTTGAAATCTTAAATGTCTAACGGATTATAGGGGAATGTAAGCAAGAAGGCGAT